>JAOTRH010011180.1:0-23153 GCA_034768845.1 Heliamphora exappendiculata
TGGATAGAATATACGGACTATGCATTCATACATCACAAATATAAATATGAAATCATAAATGTAAAACCATCTCAAATGTTTCTTATTAATATGCTAGGGATCCAGAATAAAATACATAAAAAGCATGACTTTTTAGTAGACATTCCCAACAATTCTCATGATCTTAAACTGACTCGTCGGTCCTTCTCACGACCCTAAACTAACTCGTAAGTCCTCCTCACGACCCTAAATTGACTCGTTGGTCCTCCTCATGACCTTAAACTGACTCACATTGCATTACACTATACTTGTTATGCATCATATCTCTTATCATTGCGTCCTTGCATTTGCCTTATAAACTACGTTCTGGTCTGATCTCTAGCGAGAGGGGGTACGCAGGCAGCTCGATAAAAATTTGAGTACGACCAACATCATACGCATGCTTGTGTGTTTATGGCCTAAGATTGACAGCTCGATCAAATGGTTGTTGTCTTTGGGTCTTTGATATAACCTGCTTCATGCGTTGCTATGCAAGTTATATCAAAGATGGGCAATTGTAGACACCCCAATTTGACCCCACCCAATCTTAGGTAAATTCGATGATGAAACTAGGTGAAATAGTGCCTCGATACATTCTTCGGGAAGTGATCCAAGCTCGGTATTTGAACCCAGAACCTTTGAACCAATGAAATTTTGTCAAATCATCGAAACTTGCTTCCCAAGTAAGGTGACCGCCAACTTGCATTGCGGCGACCACCATAGAACTTTTTAGAAACCTTAGCCAAAAGTGGCGACTGCCACATTTCATCATGGCGACCGCCAACTTTCATTGTGGCGACCGCCTTAGAACTTTGTGGAAACTTTAAAAAATGTGGCGACCGCCAACTTGCATCATGGCGACCGCCAACTCCAAATGGCCTGACGTGTCTCAAAACGTGGCAACACCTCACTGGTTGAAGAATTCTATAAATACCATACCCGAGCGTATGTTTTCAGTATGAATTTTGAGTGAGGGGGACTCTGTCGATACATCGAGCAATCCCGAGCCTCAACGCAAGTCCTGCCGAAATACCGAGTCTCGAACCTCCAATACCTACAATTGAAGTCTTAGCGTGGAATCAGCACCCGAGGAATGAAGCACATTCCCCAATTTGAGGATTCCACGACTCAGGTACTTCGTTTGGATCTCTGGTCTTTCTAATTCCGATTCTTTTCTCTTGAGAAGACCGGGTTAAGATTCAATTTCAATTTGCATGCTCCTCCATTTATATAGTTAATCTTGTTTATTTCATAAAATTTAATTATTTTCTTTACTTCTTTAATAGTTAATTCTTTCGCATTCACGCTTAGCACATTGTAATTTTTATTTGTATTCAATAAATGGTGCTAACATATTTTGACAATTACAACTCAATAATATTATTAATTGTTGTAATAATGCGCGTATATTTATGTGAATGTAGTAATTAATACTACATTTCACATTTAAGATAAATAGTTATTTTTTATTTCTTTTATCTTTTTAATATTAGTTTAATTTTCTAGCATTTATTTAGTTGTTCTAATTTACTCTTAATAGTAGTCTAGTTCATTTTCTTTTCTTGTAACATTAGTTTTCTATTTTATTTTGGGTTTAATATTTATTCATTAGTCTATACTTTTTATTTTCTTCTTTTCTCTAGTAGTATAATTTTTTTTTCTAGCATCTTATTTCTTTTCTTATAATGTAGTTTTATTTTCTTTTTCTCTTTTCTTTTCTTTAAAGCTAATGCTCCCTTTTATTTTTCTTCTAGTTTAATTGTTTTTTCTAGCTTTTTTTATTTTTTTTATTTTCCTTTATTAGTGTAATTTTCTTTTTTGATCTTTTATTTTCTTGGCTTTAATAAAGTTTCATTTAGTATTTTTTTTCTTGTAATATTAGTATTCATTTTTCTTATAAGAATCCATTTTCTTTTTCTATGATCGTATTTTCTTTTATCTTCCTTTTCTTTTTATTTTGCTAAAATCAAAAATCACAAAAAGATTTTTAAACTAATTTTCCTTTTTTTAAGTAGTCCATAATTTTCTCCCTTATGAATACTCAATTATTCTTTCTATTTCTTATATTTTCTTCTTTTTTAAAATATAAAAGTTTAATAACTAAATGTTCTTAACTTGCCTTCTATAATATTTTTTTTTCTTTTCTTCTACTAACAACAAAAAGCACAAAAATATAAAAATTTCTTTTAATATTATTTTATTCTTCTTATTTTCATCTTTTATGTAAATAATTAGATTTTCTTCTTAATAGCATTTTCTATTATTTATATCTTGTTAAATCTTTTTCTTTGTCAAATAGACTTTCTTTTAGCATTTTTTTTCTTTTATGCATTTCTCATTTCTTTATTGATTCATCATGTTAATGTTAACATAGTTAATTTTGGTAATGTGTAAGTTTTAATTTCTTTATTTGAAAGCATGTTTAGGATAGTTTAATTTTTCTTTTGTAGCAAATCCATGTTTAAGTAATTTTGCTAATTTCTAGCACTTTTTATTCTTTTAACCAAATCATGCTAGTTAGGTTGTTTCAATATTATTGCTTGTGGGTATGTGTTTCATGTATCCTTTAGATAGAAATTGTATACTATAGAATTTAGGATTTTTCTTTTGACACATATTTATTTTGGAATACTATGTACATATTTTATGTAATTTTTATATTTGATTTTGTATGTTCTTTTTTTGCCTCTATTTTCTTTATTTGCATGCATTTGAGAAATTCTATTAAAGAATCAATGATGATTAGTAGTGGCCAACCTTACGGTTGAGCGAACAGGGTGCTTAACACCTTCACTGACTCGTACCTTAGCCCCTGAACCCTCTTTCTCTGGTTAACGTTTTAAAGATCAGTAACCATTTTTTTTCTTAATTTTTCTCAAAAACTAAGTGGCGACTCTATTTTCAACAAAGGGGATTTTCAAATTTTAGTTTTCAAGGTGTTAAAATTTTTTTCTAAAACATTTTTAGAATTTCTTATTTTTGAACATTTTTTAAAATGACCCCCAAATCCCAACGCCACAGCGACCGCCAACTTTCATTATAACGACCATCAACAGAATCTCTTGGAAACCCCAGTCAAAAGTGGCGACTGCCACCTCCAACTTGGTGACTGCCAACTTTCATTGTGGCGACCGCCAATAGAACCTCGTAGAACTTCTTTTAAACATGGCGACCGCCATGTTGAACCTGGCGACTGCCAACTCCAAATGGCCTAACGTGTCCCAAAATGTGGCAACACCTCATTGGTTGAAGAATTCTATAAATACTGTACCCCTGGTATGTTTTTTTGGACAGAAATTAAGTGAAAGGTTTAAAGAGAGAAGCTCTGCCGAGTCGCCGACCAATTTCGAGTCCCGACGCCGAAGCCCTGTCAAAATACCGAGATCTGAGCCTCCGACACCTACATTTAAACCTTGCTTGGATCACCACCCGAGAATTGGTCCATCGAAGTACATTCCCCCAACTTGAGGATTATTAAGCAATCCAGGTACCCCATTTGAATCCCTGATCTTTCTAACTCCTTTCCCCCTTTTTTGGAGTGATCGGGTTAAAATTCAATTGCAATTCACATTTTTCTTTCATTTACATAGTCAATCCTATTTGCTTCATGTAGTTTGGTTATTTTCTTTAATTGTTTAATTATTCATTTCTTCACATTCACACTTAACACATTTTTTATTTTCTTTGTTTTATTAATTCATTAAATAGTGCTAATATTTTTGACAACTATAACTTATTGATGTTGTTAGTTGTTATAAAAAGCACTTACATTATATGAATGCAATTGTCAATATTACTTTCATATTCTCCAATTAAAATACTCGTGTGCTTATTTCCTTTTTATTTCTTTCTTTCATTAGTTATTATTTCAATGTCCCTTTATTTTCAGCATTAGTTTAATGTCCTCTTTTTTTCTTTTTTTTTTTATTTCTTTTCCTTTTGATTGCAATGTATCTTTAATTTCCTTTCAATGCTTCATTTTCTTTCTTTATTTTTCTTTCTTTCTTTTCTTTTCTTATAATATTGGTTTAATGCTCATTCATTAGCCTTTATTTCTCATTTTCTTTTCTTTTCTTTTCCTTGTAATGCAGTTTTATTTTCTTTTTTATTCCATTTTCCTTTCTTTCTTTTCTATTTCTTTTTCTTTTCTTTTCATAATGTTTATCTTATTCTTCTTTTCTTTTCTTTTGTTAAACCCAAAAATTATAAAAGTCTTTTAATCTAATTTTTATTTTTTAAGTGTAATTTTTTTCTTTTTTATTTTTATTTTACCTTAGTTTCTTTAAATATAAATAGTTAGCTTTCATTCTCATTAGTTTAATAAGAGTTTTCTAGTTTCTTCATTTTTAATATAAATTTTCTTTTAAAAAATCTTCCCTTATTTTCTTTAAATCATTAAACTCTCTTATGTCATGACACTCTTATATTTGTTTTCTTTGTTAGTAAACCTTCGTTTTTTTTATATATAAGATTTTTATGCATATTTTATTTTACATTTCTTACTTCTTTCATTAATTCATCATGTTAACCTAGTTTGTTTTAATAAATATGTATGTTTTTTTTAGTTACTTTAAAATCATGTTTAGAATAATTTAGCTTATTTTGTAGCAATTCATGTTTAGATAGTTTTAGCAACTTCTAGCATATTTTTATTATTTTATGTATACTATAATAGTTTAGTTTATTTTGATAAAATCGCATGACGGTGTGCTCCATGTATCATTTAGTTAGAAATTACATGCTATAGGACTTAGAATTTTATCCCTTTATTTGTTTTGATTTGGAATGCTATGTACATATGTTATATATTTTTTATATTTAATTTCGGATATTCTCTATTTTGTCTTCACTTTCTTTATTTGCATGCATTTGAAAAATTCTATTAAAAAACAAATGATGATTATACAGGCCAACCTTACGGTTGGGCGAACAGAGTGCCTAACACCTTTTTCGATTCGGACCTTAGCCCCTGGACCATTTTCTCTAGTTTAACATTTTCAAGATCAGTAGTTATTTTTGTTTTTCTTAGTTTTTCTCAAAAACTAAGTGGCACTCTATTTTCAATAAAAAAGGAGTTTTCAAAATTTAATTTTCAAGGTGTTAAAATAATTTCTAAACATCTTTGAATTCTCTTATTTTTGAAACACTTTCAAAATCCCAAAATTCTAATGCCACAGTATTTTCTGGTGACTCTGCTGGGGATTGATTTATCAAATCAAATAAGAGGGATAGACTTGAAAACATCATTTGTTTTTAATAAGAATTTTTCATTTGCATTTTTGCATGCATATACATTGTTCTTCAAAAAACTTCCTTGCCTGGTCGACTTGATGCCCTGAACGTTTATCCATTTCAGGAATTGTTGGGAAGACGGACAACCCTTACTGATTGTACGCTATCATAGGTGTGGTAAAAGAGTTTGGGCGTACTGTTTGACCATGTTCTGCACCATTCCAGGCATGGAAGGTATATACATGGTTCTATTCAGAAGGTACTCTATTCGATTGACCAAAATCGACCTTTTGCATATAGTAGTTTAGAACCCCCCATTAGGTGCTGCTAACCCTAGTAGAATTATGTATTTTCTTAATTGTATATTTTGATTGCATATTGCTAGGATTATTTGTTCGGGCTTAAGCTAGTTTCTCTTCTGGGTTCGACCCCAATTTTCTCTTGTCCTTTAATTAGGTTAGCTTTTCGTCTTCGATTTCTTACCCAAGTTTTTCTTTCACCTCGTTTGGTTTTCATGCGGTAGTTTTCCTCTCGGGATCATGCCCGTACTTTGTTGTGAAACATCTAGGATAGTTTCTCTCTCTTTCGGGTTCTTCCCGAGTTGTTAGTTTTATACCCTTGTCATACTCGTGTGAGCTAGTTCTGCTCCACCGCCGTTATGCTGCCTGTTTTTTCCTAGAAATCCTAGATCGAACCAGTCTCTTGAGAGCTAGTTCTTTTTCCTTATCACCGTGCTGCCGTTTTTCCTTAGAATTCTAGGTCAAACCAATCCTCTCAGCCTAGTTTTATTTTCTTGCCAAAGTATCGCCCGTTTCTTCACCCGAGTTTAGTCAAACCTATTCAGTTGTTATGCTGTCAGTTTGAGCCCAGCAAGGGCATTATTATAGCCTTCGTGATTATCTACTTATGATTTGCTGTTGTGGGTATTTATCATCAGAATTCTCATCCAGGAAGTGTTTGTACTAGTTATTCTGCTTTTGAAATCTAGATTTTCTTACTGGTTTACCATTGAGCCGAGAAGAGTACAGTTAACACGTGTTTGGGCAATGACAAAATCAGGCAGACTTCACAGAGTGCCCGAGTAATCATCTAAAATGACAAAAAATGAGGTAAACTTGACAGTTCTGATAAGAGCTATTACAGAGATACAAGGAGCTATGGAACAACAGACCCAAGCTCAAAACTAATGTCAGGCACAGATCCAGATGATTCGGTCCCGTATGCCTGTTGTGAATGGACAGTTGGATGACACAAATGATAACAGAGAAGACATCAGGAATGATAACCAAGGACCGAAGGTACCACAAGTGGCTGTGCCACCTTGGGTCCCCCACCCGATTGTGGTAGAAGAAGAAAATACTGCCCAGTCTAGGGAGTCTGCACTATTGTGAATGGACAATCGGATGACACAAATGAGAACGACAAAGATTTCTAGGATGATAACCAAGGACCGAAGGTACTGCAAGTGGCTGTGCCACATCGGGTTCCCCACCCGGTAGTAGTAGAAGAAGAAAATACTACTCAGTCTAGGGAGTCGTAGTGGTGAAAAAGATCAACCGAATGGAGAAGGTGTTGAGAAAGACTAAAGGAGTAGAATAGTACATGCTGGATGTAGGCGGTTTATGCCTATTCCCATATGCAAAACTGTTTGAAAATTTTAAAATGCCAGAGATAGAAAAATTTGATGGTACTGGTGACCCCCGAATTCATCTGAGGATGTACGCTGGAACTCTTTCCCCCATGGGGGTTGATGATCAGTTCAAAGCCCAACTTTTCCATCGATCACTCTCTGGGGCTGCACAAAGGTGGTTTCCTTCTTTGGAGGTGGCCAAAACTAGAACTTAGGAGGACATAGCCACGGCTTTTTTCAGTCAGTACAGCTACAATGTCCAACTGGACACCACCACCAGAGAGCTCAAAACCACTCGACAGGAGAATCGGGAGTCTTTTGTTGATTTCTTGACTCGGTGGAGGGGTAAAACCACTAAGATGATAAACCGACCCACTGAGAAGGAATAAAATGATGATCGTGGTTAAGAATCTGCAGTCTCCACTAAAAGTGTATCTTATTACTCAGCCGCTTTCTACCTTTGAACAGTTGTTTGACGATGGAGTACAGATTGAAGACGCCATTCAGTCTGGGGATTTTGAGAAAGCCAAACCTAACCAGAAACCAATGAGGACATTCCCTACAACCAACCAAAACCAATCTGCTGCCACTAATCTTGTATCTCGCCTGAACGAGGTAAACCTGTTGAATCCGTCCTCTTTCACCCAACAATCCAACATTACCCAACAGTCAAACGATGGTCAACAACAACAAAGTCTAAGGAGGGTGTTAACTCCCCTCAACATTTCTTTATCCACTGCCCTGAGTCGACTTGTCAAAAAAAGGAACATCAAGCCACTGGATCCCATACCTGTACCTGATCCCCTACCGCCAAGGTTTAATGCTTCTCAATACTGTGCCTTCCACAAAGGCCACGGACATCCAACTGGTAAGTGCTTAAGACTCCGACATGAGATCTAAAACCTCATCGACAATAAGGTGATTCCCCCACCATCCGCTACTTTAAAGCCGAATGTCACGACTAATCCCCTACCAAATCATGCCAGGCAGGCTGGGATAAATTACTTATCTATGGGGGAATCAGAAGATTCGAGTCAGTATATCTGTTCGGCATGTCTACCACGCCCTCGTGTTTCATCTACTGAGGATCAGATGGCATGTTCATTTATCATGGTTAGAGATGGCCGGGATAGAAGGGAGGAATGGAATTATGGTGCTTGGGAATGGTATTAGACAGCATTCCCAGCTATCCAACATGAAGAGGAGGAGTATAACGAAGAAGATAATTGGCCTTTGGATTACTGGGCCTAACCTTATGGATTTGGTCATGTGCTTGGTGGCATCACTCTTCTCTAACTTTTTGAGGAAGAGATATATGTCGACGAGATACAATCCTATTAGCTGGTAAGAGTCGTGCTGAAATCAGACGGAGCAGAGTGGATTGATTTTTGGGCCGCTCGGGAATAGCAAGTGGATTTTATCGAAGAAGACATTTAGGAGGAAGTTGATAATGCATGAACTATTGAGATGATGAAGAAAGAAGACGAAGAGTAATGGTTGGTGGGTTAGATGATTTGTGGGCATTTAAAAGTCCTCCATACATAGACGAAGTAAGACAGGCCAAGAGTACAATACCAAAATTGTGGGATCCCGAGAATGGTGTAGAGCATTTGACCAGGAGTAGGCGGCATTTCAAGCCGACTCAATTGGAGAAAGGGTAACTAAGCAGAAAAGAGAAGGAGAAAGAACAAGAAGAAGAGGATGATGTAGTGCTGAAGCAGTTGAAGAAGACAAAATCCAATGTTAGCATTTGGGGGCTACTGATGGCCTCACATAAACACATACAAGATGGGCTAAATGTTCTGAATAAAGCCAGCATCTCGATAGATGCCACCCCGGAGTAACTGATTGAACTTATTCTACCAGCGATAGAGTCGAAAGTCATTTCTTTTTCTGATAAAAATCTGCCAGCTGAGGGAAAGAAACATAAAAAGCCGTTACACATTACCATTAAATGCCAGGACAAATGGGTCCCTCTGACTCTTATTGATAACGGGTCTGCATTAAATGTATGCCTGCTCAAAACAGCACTCTGTTTAGGACTAAAGACGAAACACTTCACACCGAGCAATCAAAGGGTTCAGGCCTATGACAATACAAGGAGGGACGTACTGGGACTTGTATCGTTCGCACTATCAGTAGGGCCTTTGGAAACCTCGGTCGAGTTCCATATGCTAGATGTACCGGTGTCTTTCAACTTGTTGTTGGGTAGACCCTGGTTGCATGACCCAAGTGTTCAGGCTGTACCATTGAATCTCCATTAGAAACTGAATATGATAAGAAATGGGGCAGTTCTAACTATTCACGGTGAAGATAGCATTCATTCCCCAATAGGAGCAGAGGGCTCAACTATATTGGAAGTTCAGCATAGTGAAGATGATGTATCACTCAGCGATTTTCAATTTGATGAAGCACACGCTGTCCAGATGCTAATAAATGAGGAGGAAAGGTACATCAACCCAAGGGCAATCACGATGATGAGGCAAATGTCCTACTTTCTGGGCATGGGACTAGGGCATAAACAGTAAGCAATCCCCGAACCTATTCAGGTATTGCCAACTTCTCGTCGTTTAAATCTTAGATACAAATCAACAGAGGAAGATTTGGAAGGGCCTAATAAGGGACGGAAGGTCAATTATTTAGGAACTCTTAATGGGTACTTTGTCAAAGAGGGCAAAGATTTTCTGCACTGCAACTTTTCGAAACCATGGACCGACGAAGAAACCAATCAAAAGATGCAAGGGCTGGAGATCTTTTTCGGCCATCAGTTGTCTGATACAGAGGATGAAGTGAAAGGGGAAGAAAAAGAGGAGAAGATTCAAGAGGAAGATTGGGCCGACAAGCTTGATGGAATCGGCATAGGAACATTGTTCAATGAAAAGATGGTATAACTGCAAGTAACCGACTCGGACTGCTTCATGATGGGCTTCAGTGCACCAGCCGAAGCTCATTATTGATGCAACTACAATGGAAGTGAAGAATTGGACCTTCAAGTCTTCTAATGTACATATTGTCTGTTCTGAGTTCAAGTTCGAGTCAGAGTCTGTGGTTGAGGGCACGTCTGTTTGTGCACCTCACCCTGTTTATGCTTTCGAGTTTGTAATTCTCTCTTCTTTCAATGAAATGAACTAAATTTTCAATTACTCTGCTTTGTTTGATTTATTTCATACGTTTTTTGACGATTTTAAGTTTGACGAAAATATTTTCGAAAAAATAAAATTTTTAATAAAAAGAGAAGAAGAAATGCGTGCCCAACCTATAATTGAAGAAATTTTGTCAATAAATTTGAGTAATGAAAATAACCCGCAAAATATTCAAATTAGTTTTTCTTTATCCTTATTTGAACAAGAACAATTAATAACTTTATTAAAAGAATTCAAGGATGTATTTGCATGGTCTTATGAGGATATGCCCGGGATTGATCCTGATATTATCCAGCACCATACCCCCTTATACCCTGACGCCAAATCGGTCAAACAAAAATTAAGACGGATCTGACCAGAATGGGCTTTGAAAATTAAAGAAGAAGTTTCTAAACAGATCAACGCCGAGTTCCTGATGGTAATCGAGTATCCAAAATGGGTAGCTACTATTGTGCCAGTTTTAAAGAAGGATGGACGTATTCGAGTCTGCGTAGATTTTTGGGACCTCAATAAGGCTAGCCCGAAAGACAATTTTTCACTACCACACATCAACGTCTTAGTAAACAGTACAGTGGGGCATGCCTTGCGCTCATTCATGGATGGCTTTTTGGGTATAACCAGATTCTCATGGATCTCGAGGACAGGGAAAAGATGTCCTTCACTACACCATGGGGCACCTATTGTTATCGTGTAATGCCGTTTGGTTTGAAGAATGCAGGGGCAACCTATTAGAGGGCTGCCACTACTTTACTGCATGACATGATACATAAGGAGGTCGAAGTGTACGTGGATAATATGATAGTCAAATCCAAGGATCGGGATGGCCACATCATAGCACAGCAAAAGCTTTTTGAAAGGATTCGAAAGTACAAGATGCAGTTCAATCCACAGAAATGCGCCTTTCGAGTTACTGCTGAAAAGATGCTCGGGTTATGATCACACAACGAGGCATTGAAGTTGATCCCTTAAAAGATTAAAGTAATTTTGGATGCCTCCTCCGAAGACCGAGTGAGAAGTCAGGGGCATTCTGGGTAAAATACTGTTTATCAGTCGATTCATCGCAAAACTAACAACTACCTGCGAGCCGCTTTTTTGTCTACTGAAGAAAAGAGTCGAGTTCAAATGGGATCAGAAATGCCAAGATGCCTTTGATGCCGTACGACAGTATCTACAAAATTCACATGTTTTAGCTCCTTCCGAACCTGGTAAGCCACTAATTCTCTATCTGTCAGTAACTGACTCGGCTATGGGATGTATGCTGGCGCAAGAGGGTAAAACTAAAATCGAAAAGGCTTTCTACTACTTAAGTAAGAAGATGATAGGGTCAGAAATACGGTACACACTATTAGAAAAGACATGTTGGGCCTTGGCTTGGGCTTCCCAAAAATTGAGGCATTACAAGTTTTCTTTCAAAGTGAATATCATATCCCGGATAGACCCGTTAAAGTACCTGTTTGAAAAATTGGCACTGACAGGAAGGTTGGCTCAATGATTGCTGTTATTATCTGAACTTGGTCTTCAATATGTCACCTAGAAGTTAGTCAAGGGTAGGGTAGTGGCAGAATTCCTAACTGATCAACCAGTTGAAGGAAGTGAAGACACAGAGTTCCAGTTTCCTAACGAACAACTGATGAAAGTCAGGAATGACAAGTGGACTCTATATTTTGATGGTGCATCCAATCAATATGGCTATGGAATAGGAGTCTTTCTTGTCGCTCCTGACGAATCGCACGTCCTATTGTCCTTAAAGCTCAATTTTGAAATCACCAACAATCAGGCTGAGTACGAAGCATGTTTAGCAAGATTTGAGGCAGCCCTGGAATTAGGGGCAAGGAGGTTGGAAGTCATTAGAGATTCAGCACTGGTGGTTTCACAAGCGAGAGGAGAATGGAAGGTTAGGGTCCTAATCTTGATTCTCTATCATCAAGAGCTAGAGAAACTGATACCGTATTTTGAATAAGTGATATTTACCCACATGCCAAGACTGCAGAACAAGTTCGCTGATGCACTAGTCACCCTAGTATCCATGATTGACATACTACCCGGAGTTCGAATAAGGCCTTTGATAATTGAACAAAATAAAAAATTGGCATACAAGACGACAGCCACCATCGAGGAAAGCTCCAACGACCTTCCATGGAACTTTGACATTCAAAACTTCATGGAGAAAGGAGAATATCCCAAGTTTGCCAGCAAAAAGGATAAATGGGTAATACGATGATTATCTACACAGTTTGTCATTTGCGGTGGAAGACTATACAAATGAGGGCATTCTGGCATCAATAAACTGTGCGTCAACAATAAAGAAGGTCAAGAAATGATAAGAGAAATCCATGTGGGAGTTTGTAGGCCACACATGAGCGAAAATATGTTAGCCAAAAAGATCTTGTGACAAGGATACTTTTGAATGACAATGGAGACAGACTGCATACAGTTCGTGCGAAGATGCCACAAATGTTAGATTCATGCAAATCTCTTGCACGTTCTACCATCTCAGTTATATAACCTGACGTCACTATGGCCTTTCTCAGTATGGGGCATTGATGTGATCGCTAAGGTAACATCGAAGGCGTCAAATGGGCACGAGTTCATCTTAGTGGCCATTGACTACTTTACTAAGTAAGTGGAAGTAGCCTCCTACTCAGTATTGAAAGCCTCTCATATTGCTAAGTTCATCAAGCAAAATATCATTTGCCAGTACGGGGTCCCCCATGAGGTCATCTCATATAATGGCTTGCATTTTTAAGGAGAGATCTTGGATCTTTTCGAAGAATACCAAATAGTGGCCCACAAGTCCTCACCATATCGGTCGCAGACCAATGGAGCGGTTGAGGCAGCAAATAAGAACATCAAGAAAATTCTGTAAAAGACAATCAACTCACATAAGGATTGGCCGGAGCATCTACCATTTGCACTTTGGGGATACCGAACGTCGATCAGAACTTCAACAAGAGTTACGCCATACTCTTTAGTGTATAGGATGGAAGTCGTGCTTCCCATTGAGATGAAAATTCCTTCACTAAGAGTAGTGGCCAAGGCCAGTGTTTCAAAAGCAAAATGGCAGAGGAACCGAATGGAAGAATTGCTCTTGTTTGATGAAAGAAGACTGCAGGCTCTGTTTCATGTACAAGGATACCAGATGAGGATAGCTCGAGCGTTCAATAAGAAGGTCAAGACCCGGGATCTTAGAGAAAGAGATTTGGTTCTTAAGAAAATCAGAGCTTCTATCTTTGACCCAAGGGAAAAGTTCAAGCAAACTGGTCCGGACCATTTCTAATCAAAACCATCATGACCGGTGGTGCAGTCATCATTATGGATTTGAATGGTAATGTGTTCTCCACTCCAGTTAACCTCGATCAACTCAAAAAGTACTACCCTTGAGGTAAAAATAAAGTTAAAATAAAAATTTGCTGAGTTGAAACCTAAAAATGCAACTCAGGCAAAAGTTAGAGCTGCCTATAAGGCCGAATATCTGAAAGGACGACCTCGACAAAAGTTAGGGCATCACAAAAGGAGAGTATCAATACCCGAGAACAAACCGAGCCTGAACTACGTCATGACCCGATTCCATCTTTTTGGGATACATAGGCAACTTCTTTAAGAAGTCCAGCCACATTCTTTGTTTTTAACCATCTTTGAATCTAAGTAAGACCAATGCAAATTAATTTTTAAAATTTAAAAAAAAAAAATTGAATAAATTTGAATCATCCTAAGCATAGAGCAGGAATTTTCATTACTCCGTAAAAGGAAGGGCACGCAAGTGCCAAACTTTACAAACAAAAAAAAGGAAAGCTACAAAATCTTTGAAAAAAAGCAAGAGGCCTCAAATCCTCCTCCTTTTTGCTGCTTGTTTTCCTTCTTTTTTATCTTTTTTCCCTCGATCTTACATCAGTCATGCCTTGTACTCAGCAGAAAGCTCGAGACATTGCAGCTCCTGCATCTCCATACGTGAATGAGACGGCCAGACATCCTGATACAATGTTAGAAATGGAGCCCGTAGCGCAGATGAGAATAAATGACCACGAATACTAGGAAAGATGATCAGACTACGATCGAACTGTCGCATGATCCGATGGGAATAATAGAAAGTAGTCTGACGCAGACTAACGAGAAAAACACCAGGGTAATCCATGGTAGTCAGGGTCATAGCCGAGATCCGTCACCAAGAGCATTGCCAAGTAATATTTGGGCCAGTTAGGGATGAGAAGTACTGTTGCCAAGCTACCTCGGTACTGCATATCTGATAATAGGGGTGGTAAAAGAAAGCTGTAGCACTGTGTCTATCGGTAGATGGTTTTTGTACAAGATTAACCTTCTCCATCAGCCAGATCTATAATAAAAAGTTAAATTAGTGAGAGCAGAGATTTACAGTATGACACAAGTCTGATAAAGAGAAAGTTTGTAAGTTTACCTAAAGAAGTAAGGGGCTGCCAGCAAGAGTAATGGTCTCACCACGATGGACAGCATCTAGACCCAGTAGCGTCTCGATTAGGACAAGTGGTACAAAGTCTTTTCCCATCCACATGTGGCCAACAATGTCAACTAATGCACAGCTAACCAGCCTATCAGAAGGGACAAGAAGATACTGGGCAAGAAGACAGAAGAAAAGAGCATAACGTTGCCGCAGCTAAAAGTCAAGGTCACTAAGGTCACCGGTAGGATGGAATCTATCAATGATCGAGGGTATATCAAGACAGTCATCTTGTGTTAGAAGAGAGGCCTCCATCCTAGATAAACCACAAAGCTGTATCACCTGTTGACAGGTTGAAAGAAAGAAAGTGGGGCCGAATCCAACATGGGGCATAGCTCGATGGGAAGGTGACACAAAGTGGCGTAGTAAACTCCTCCACAGTGGGGCATAGCTTTTCAAGGCCGAACCAGAAGACGTGGGATTGCAGGTCCCACAGCTGAGCAACTACTTTCAGCAAAGGTTCGTCCATCTTTATGGCCATGAGAGGAAATAAGGAGTTCATACCGAAAGGGCCGAAGTTTAAACATTCGACATGAGAAAATGCCTCAATCCATGAAGAAAAAGGATTAGCCATATGTGGCGTTGGGATTTTTGGAGTTTTTGAAAAGTGTTCAAAAATAAGAGAATTCAAATATGTTTAAAAAAAATTTTAACACCTTGAAAATTAAATTTTGAAAACTCCTTTTTTGTTGAAAATGGAGTCGCCACTTAGTTTTTGAGAAAAACTAAAAAAAAATGACTACTGGTCTTTAAGGTGTTTAACAAGAGAAAAAGGGGTCTGGGGACTAAGGTACGAATCGGAGAAGGTGTTAGGCACCCCGTTTGCCCAACCATAAGATTAGTCTCTACTAATCATCATTGGCTCTTTAATAAGATTTATCAAATATATACAAATAAAGAAAATAAAGGTAAAAAGAAAACATCCAAAATTAAATATAAAAATACATAACATATGTATTTAACACTCCAAATTAGGACAAATAAAGGAGTGAATTTCTAAGTCTTACGGCATGCAATTTCTAACTAAATGATACATGGAACATTCTCATATGCAATTTTATCAAAATAATCTAAACTAGCATGGTTCAAATAAAAGAGTAAAAATAGACTAAAGATGCTAAAATTACCTAGACATGATTTGCTACAAAATGACCTATACTATTCTAAACATGCATTTAAAGAAAATAACCAAAACATGCATATCACAAACATTCATTTAGAAAGAAAAATATGAACATGATAAATACTAAAAATGAAAGATGCACAAGAATTCTATATTTTAAAAGAAAGAAAGTCTACCAGCAAATGAAACAAAAATAAATGTGTTTTAACAAAAGAGAGTTTGCGAAGAAAAAGAAAATGAAGAAGTTTTTTTAAAAAAAAGATGTCAAATGAAAAGGTTAAAAAATACTACTAAAAGAGAACCTAACTATTTACATTTTATGAAAATAAAAGGAAAAGAAAAGAAAAGAGAAGAAAGCAAAAGAAAGATAAGAATTTTTACTATTTATAAAGAAAATTATAATGCCATGTAAATGTGATAATTAACTTAAAAGTCTTATTGTAGTTTTTGGGTTTAACAGAATAAAAAAAAATTGCCATAAAGAATATATATATAAAAGAAAAAGAGAAAAAGAAAGTAGAACTTTATAAGAAAAATAAACACTACTATTAAAAGAAAAGTAAAATAGAAAATAAATATTTAGAAATGAGTATTAAGGTAATATTAAGAAAAGAAAGTAAAATGAAATGTTAGCATTAAATAAAAATGAAAAGAAAAGAGATATTAAAATAAAATTATATTACAAGAAAAGTAAAAGAAAAAACATATTAGTACTAAATTGAATATTGAAAAGAATGCTAAATAGAACTAAGAGAATAAAATGCTTAGAAAAAGGAATTACACTAAAAAAAGAAAAATGAGAGCTAGGAAAGAGATATTAAGTTAGAAGAAAATAAAAAATGGAGCGTTAAATTACCGTTACAAGAAAAGAAAAAGAAAATAAAATAGAGTGCGTAGTAAAATAAAATTAGACTAACTAAAAGAAGATAAAAGAAAAAAAAAAGAAATAAAATAAAATACTAAAATTTAAATAGATGTAATATTAACAATTTCAACTATTTTTATGTAAGTGCTTGAGTTGTAACAATAACAACATTGTTAGTCGTATTGTTAAATCATGTTAGCACTAATTTGATGAATTTATTAAAAAAAAAGACAATGTGCTTAGTGTGGATACGTGAATTAAACAATTAACTAAAAGATTAAACTCAATGAAAGAAATTAAACAAGAAACGAGGTTAACTACACATATGAAGGAAATGCATGAATTGAATTTCGAATTTAATTCGATCACTTCAAAAGAGAGGGAATGGAGTTAGAAGGATCGGCAATTCAAACAAAATACCTGGGTTGCATAAGAATCCTTAAGTTGGGGGAATGTGCTTCAATGGTCTAATTCTCGCATGATGATCTAAGCAAGACTTTCAATATAGGAGTCGGAGGTTCGGATCTTAATATTTCAGCAAGGCATCGGAGTCGGGACTCAAAATTTCCCAACAACTCGGCAGAGCTTCTCTTACTAAACCTCTCACTGAAATTCTGTCCTTAAAAACGTACCAGGGGTACGATATTTATAGAATTCTTCAACCAATGAGGTGTTTCCACGTTTTAGGACACGTTAGACCATTTAGAGTTGGCAGTTGCCAGGTTTAATATGGCGGTCACCATGTTTATAAGAAGTTCCACAAGGGTTCTATTGGCGGTCGCCATAATGAGAGTTGGCGGTCACCAAGTTAAAGGTGGCGGTCGCCACTTTTGGCTAGGATTTTCAAGACGTTCTATTGACGGTTGCTACAATTAATATGATGGTCGCCACTTTTGAAATGACTTGGACAACAAGTTATTGATGGTTCAACAAAATTTTATTAGTTTGAAGGTTCTGGGTTCAAATACCGAGCTTGGATAACTTTTCGAGGATTGAACTGAAGTACCATTTCATCTGTTTTTATCATCGAATTCACCTAAGATTAAGCGAGGTCAAATTGGGGTGTCTACAGTTGCCACTCTTTGATATAACTTGCGTAGCAATGCATGAAGCAAGTTATATCAAAGACCCAGAGACAACAACTATTTGACCGAACCGTCAATCTTAGGCCACAAACACATAAGCCTGCATATGATGTTGGTCGTACTCGAATTTTAATCGAGCTGCCTACGTATCCCTTTGTTAGGAATCCGACCAAAACGTAGTTTCTGAGGCAAAATGCAGGGATGCAAGATAAGGAATATGAAACATGATGCAGATGCTAACATGACGTAGATGCTAGTATGATCAAGATCAAAGACCGAGTGAAGATCTAAGAACTCGGTTGAAAATAAAATAATAAAAAGGATTGAATTAAGGTCCAAAATATTACCTTAACCGGGAAAATGACAAGGAACTGATGGGTCGAGTTAAGATTCAACAATTTGGAATGATAACGGGGTAAAAAATAGTCAAAAGCCAAATTACGGCTTAAAACTGTTCATACCGAGAAGAATAACCATAAATTAATAGGTCGAGTTAAGACCTAAAAATTCGAAAGCGGGATAAAAATAATTAAAAGCCAAGTTACGACTTAAAATTAGATTTATCGGAAGGATAGACCGCGAATTAATAGGTTGAGTTATAACTCAAAAATTTGGAACGAGGCACGAGGTAAAAATAATTAAAAGCCAAGTTACGGCTTAAAATTAGATTTATCGAAAGAAAAATCACGAATTAATAGGTCGAGTTAAGACCTAAAAATTATGGACGAGGCGTGAGATAAAAATAATTAAAAGCCAAGTTACGGCTTAAAATTAAATTTGTTGGAAGAAGAAAATACAACAAAAAGAAGGGTTTAAAATATACAAAACTATTTTTGGAATTATTTCTAAACACACGATATTTTCTCGAAGTATTTTTACGAAATTTCTGAGATTATTTTTAGAAAAACACACACACCAAAATAATGATTTTAAAGAAAAATAATTAAAGATTTTATGTTTTCTAAAAAATTATTTTTGCTAATAAAATAAAAAAAAATCTATACTAATAAAATAGATGCACACAAAGAAAATAAAATGCATGCCAATAATAAGGTAAGAAAAAACATATATTAAAAGCCCCAAACAGCCCCTCACAAAATCCTAAAACGTCATAATGATGAGCTAACACAACATGACTTTTGGTAACCTGGCGGCTGCCTAGACCAAACCCCTTTAACATGGCGCCGCTGGGTAAAAATCCCTCAAACATGGCGGTCACCACGTGGCGATTGGAGAATATGGCGGTCTCTAACATGCGACATCACGACTGCCAATATGAGATGCGCATAAGGCCCTAGGTCGCGCGAATTTGGTTCATTCTCTCATACCACTCTCTCTCTATAGCCCTTGTTCTCTCTCGTCTCTCTCCCAAACTCTCCTAACCTTCCCTTAGCTTCTTAGCTTTCTTTTTCTTTCTCCTTCACACGATGTTTACACTGTTGTTTGTGATCCCATTTTTGTTCATGGCAGGTCATAGCTAGGGAGACGACGACTTAGGGGCTCGACGGGGCCCTTTTGTTACTGGGAGTTCTTCTATGAGAACTCTCAGGGGCACGCCCACCAGTCTTCCTACTAGTGGGGTCACTACCACGCAGCCCACTGCTGTGATCGATGCTCTTGTACTCGAGGCGGAACGTGTCTTCCACCGGGCTACTGAGGAGGCACGGGCAGTTGCCGAGGCACAGGCGGCTGCTGATGCTGATGGTGCCGCTGAGGCTGCGATGGATAATATCTTGGACCCTGATGCTGGAGAGGGTCATTCAGCACCCTTCAACCTGTATACTTACGCTCCAGTACCCTATCGCGTGGTTCCACGCAGGATGAGATGCTACGAGCCTCCCACCTATGCTGTTGCTGCCGACATTCTTCTACGGGAGCCTGACCACCACATTTCTCACCGGTGACCTTCGGTATGTACCATATCCTTACTGTTTTTAATACTAAAACATGATATATCAAACGTAGACGCATGCCTAGGATCCCCCAGATGATATGATAATGTGTTTTGATATGACGGTGTGATTGATGATTGGGAATTCAACTTAACTTAGATACCCATTCAATGGAGATTAAAACAGTAGGGATACTAGAATTTGAACAAACAATTAAATGGGCAATTATTTTAGTGAAAAGCACAAAATAAAGGCTTGAATTTTTTTTCTAGGAAAAACATAAAAATTAAAGGGAGGAATTTTATTTTATTTTTTAATTTAGAAAATAAAAAAAAATTATTCAAAAGTTTCAGAGAATTTGGCGCAAAATTTTTTTTTTGAATCAAGCAAAATCCTAGAAATTTGAGGAAAACTTTCAAAAAAATTTGAGTATAATTTTTAGAAACTTTTTAAAAATGCTAGAATTTTAGAAAATCATAGAGATTGGGAGAATTTTAAGAAAATCCTAAAAAAAATTTAATTTTTTTTTGAAAATCCTAGAAATTTTAGAAAAATCCTTGAAAAGTGAGAAAAATTTTAAGAAAATCCTAAGAAAAAGAGGCAAAACACAAATATTAAAGGGGAGATTTTTTTGTTATTATTATTATTTTATTTTATTATTATTATTATTATTGTTATTTATTATTATTATTTTTATATATTTTATAGAATGATTAACACAAAAAGATAGAGATTTTCCTTGCCACTTAGTTTTTGAGAAAAATTAAGAAAAACAAAAATAGCCACTGATCTTTAAAACGTTAACTAGAAAAATAGGATTCAGGGGCTAAGGTACGAATCGGAGAAAGTGTTAGGCACCCTGTTCGCCCAACCATAAGATTGGCCTTTACTAATTATTATTGGTTCTTTAATAAAATTTCTCAAATGCATGCAAATAAAGAAAATAGAGGTAAAAAGAGAACATCTAAAATCAAATATAGAAAGTAGGTAAAATATGTACATAACACTCTAAAACAAATAAGGGTCAAAAAAATTATAAATCTTATGGCATGCAATTTCTATCTAAAGAAACATACTCACATGCAATATTGTTTAAGTAACCTAAATTAACATGATTTAGTTAAAAGAACAAACATGCTAAGTTGCTAAAATTATCTAAATATGAATTGCACAAAAATGAACTACATATTATGTACAACATGCATATTATTACCTAAAAATTGTAAGAAGTATGTAAAAAGTCTTATGTTAAAAACTAACTGAAATAATAAAATCTAATAACAAATATTTTGTATTAACAAACAAATATTTAAAATTTTAATTTTAAAAAAAAAGAGATGAAGGAAAACTTACAAAAGATTGATTAGGCCAAAACAAAACGGTTTAGAAGATGGTTTCAAACTAATAAAAAGAAAATCTAACTATTTACATAAAAGATAAAAATAAAAAAAATAGTAAGAACATTAACTAGCATTAAAGGTATATTTATAATTTTGTGATTAATAAAAGGAAAGGAAAAATTAAGCTAACAAAAGAAGGTTTTGAAAAATAAAGGAAAATTTGATTATTAACATTTTATATTTATAAAAGAGAATTTAAAGGAAAAAGGAAAAAAATAAAAAAAATGAGAAGGATGATGGAGTTTTAGCTATTATTAAAAGGAAAAATTATAATACCATTTAAAGATAAAAATTAATTTAAAAACCTTTTGTAATTTTTAGATTTAAGAAAAGAAAAGAAAGATAGGATAAGATAAGAAAAAGAAAATAAAACTATAGAAAAAGAAAATAGAACATTTTATGGAAATAAAGCTAATAATAAAAATGAAAATAAAATACTAGAAAGAAGAATTACACTATTGTTAAAAGAAAGAAAAAAATAGAAAATAAAGGTTAATGAAGGAATGCTAAACTAACATTATAAAAAGAAAGAAAAGAAAGGAAAAGAAAATGGTTCATTGAAAGGAAATTAAAACTACATTACAAATAAAAGAAGTAAAGGGAAAGAAGACAATAAACTAATGTTTAAAAGAAAAAAGACATTAAATTAAATTTACTAGAAAAGAAAAAGAAATAAAAATAAATACTAGTAAAGAAAATTAAACTAATACTAGAAAGATAAAAGAAATTAAAAAAATAACTATTTAGCTTAAATGTGAAAATGTAGTATTAATCACTACATTTACATAAATGTAAGTGCATTATTACAACAATCAACAATTTTATTAAGTTGTAATTACCAAAATATGTTACCACCATTTATTGAATACAAATAGAAATTACAATGTGCTAAGCGTGAGTGCGAAAGAATTAACAATTAAGGAAGTAAATAAAATAATTAAATTTTATGAAATAAACAAGATTAACTATATAAATGGAGGAACATGCAAATTGAAATTGAATCTTAACCCGGTCACCCCAAGAGAGAAGAATCGGAGTTAGAAAGATCGGGGATCCAAACGAAGTACCTGAGTCGTGGAATCCTCAAATTGGGGAATGTACTTCAATCCTCGGGTGCTGATTCCAAGCTAATACTTCAATTGTAGGTATTGGAGGTTCGGGACTCAGTATTTCTGCAGGACTTTGGCGTCGGGGCTCGAGATCGCTCGATGTATCGGCAGCGTCTCCCTTACTCAAAATTCGTACTGAAAACGTACGCAGGGTACGGTATTTATAGAATTCTTCAACCAGTGAGGTATTGCCACGTTTTGGGATATGTCAGCCCATTTGGAGTTGGGGGTTTCCATGATGCAAGTTGGCGATCGCCACGTTTTTGAAAGTTTCCACAAAGTTCTATGGCGATCGCCACAATGGAAGTTGGCGGTCGCCATGATGAAAGGTGGCGGTCGCCACTTTTGGCTAAGGTTTCTACAAAGTTCTATAGTGGTCGCCACAATGCAAGTTAGCGGTCTCCTTACTTGGGCAGCAAGTTTTGATGGTTCGACAAAATTTCATTGGTTCGAAGGTTTCAGATTCAAATTCCGAGCTTAGATGACTTCCCGAGGATTGTATCGAGGCATTATTCCACCTGTTTTCGTCATCGGACTCACTTAAGATTGGGCGGGGTCAAATTGGGGTGTCTACAGTAGCCCCTCTTTGATATAACTTGCATAGCAACGCGTGAAGAAGGCTATATCAAAGACCTAGAGATAACAACCATTTGACCAAGCCGTCAATCTTAGATTACAAACACACAAGCATGCGTATGATGTTGGTCGTACTCGAATTTTTATCGAGCTGCCTACGTGCCCCCTTTCGCTAATTATCAGACCAGAATGTAGTTCATAGGGCAAATGTAAGGATTCAATGATAAGAGATATGATGCTTAACAAGAATAGTGTAATGCAATGCGAGCCAGTTTATGGTCATGAGGAGAATCGACGAGTCAGTTTATGGTCATGAGGAGAACCGACGAGTTAGTTTAGGGTCATGAGGAGGACCGACGAGTCAGTGTAGGGTCGTGAGGAGGACCGACGAGTCAGTTTAGGGTCGTGAGGGGGATCGACGAGTCAGTTTATGGTCATGAGGAGAACCGACGAGTTAGTTTAGGGTCATGAGGAGGACCGACGAATCAGCTTAAGATCATGAGAAGGACTGACGAGTCAGTTTATGGTCATAAGGAGGACCGACGAGTCAGTGTAGGGTCGTGAGGAGGACCGACGAGTCAGTTTAGGGTCGTGAGGGGGATCGACGAG
>JAOTRH010011191.1:0-23153 GCA_034768845.1 Heliamphora exappendiculata
CAAGGCTCAAATTTCGGTTAAGGTTTATATTAGGATCATAATAAAGAGTTTTAATGGCTATTGTTTAATGGCTTTAAACCCAATGGTTATATTACATTAATATTATTATTAAATATCCTAATCAAATTGGTATTTAAATTGTGTATAAATACTATTATTATTTTTATTATACATATATATGTATATGCAAATTTATATATAGGTATGTATTAATGACTATAATTATTTTGGTACTAAAATTTTCATTATTATTATCATTATTTTTTTGTTAAATAAGTATCATAATTGTTGTATTTAATTATAACGGTCGTAACCAACAACTCGTTAATAACATTATTATCATAATTATTATATTAATTTAATTTAATTAATTGTATTATTCTTTTCCTTTTGAGATATCACATCCTGCTTAATGAGAAATTAGATTCAAGGGCATTCAAGAAGTTCATCAAGCTTCATGTTTACATCTTTTCATCTGTTCGTAGTGTATCTTGAGCGGATTCTCAAGATTCAAAGTCCGAGGTGCATTATGTCAGCAATCAAGTATGGTTTAGTAACTGTTGATTCAGCAGGAGTAGGTTATGTTCGTAAGTTGTGGATTCAACTTGGCACGGTAAGATTTCTTATAACCAAAGCTTATTCATAGAGCTTGATTTATCTAGACTTATATTAATCTCATGATTTTTACCCGAGTTGGGATTTTTCACGAGAAATATCGTGAGCCTCTAATTTGTATAATTTTTTTATTTTTATTATTACTTGTGATTGCCTAATCTAAAATAAATCAACGGTTGACACTATTTCCATCCTAACTCGGGACTAATCCAAATCTAGGTAAATCAAGCACTATTAATCGAACAATTACAAGACATAATTTATAGACTTTGATCAAATTTTCAATCCAAACATCTTATGCTCATTTTTTCGAATCCATGTACACCGTTCTCCTCTTGATTACCGCAACAACGAATTCTCGAAGATTTAACCGGTAGAATCTTCTGTCGAAACGAACTTAGAACGCATTCTAAGTTAAACATGAACAATCTTAGAATTTTAAAACTTGAAAAAAACTTTTAAAGATCTTTAGAAGATCTGAAAATTGAGTGTAGAAGTTATTTTTTGTACCTGTCCTAGAGTCTTATTTATAGGCTCGAAAGACTAGTTATTAGAGTTTTAATGTAATTGAAACTAACTAGGGTCCGTGTTCTGCCAAAACTGCTCTTGCGTGAACCTGCTTTATTGACATGTACCTTCAGCTTCTATACTTGTATTTTGGTCTTCGAAATTGTTTAAAAGACTAGTTGAAGAATTCAAGTGAATCTACGACACCTTAATAAATTAAAACTTACAACTCAATTAAATGACTCTTAAAAATCTAAATTAATTAAGAATCCTAGGAATCCTAGGGTCAACCAACTACTACAATTCTAATCTCCTTAAGAATTTTACAATTACACAAATACCTAAATTGCTATACAAATAAAGGACTTTAATTTATTTATTACAAATTAAATTCTTAACAATTTTTCCTTTGACAATTTTAGGTAAACACAAAAACTCCTAACTACGCCAAACCTAATCTCTTCAAGTTGTAATCTTCATGCAGTCATTATTCAAGCAACCTTCTTATTTTTAATCTTCATCTCCACAAAAACATAACAAGACCATATATCTAAAAAGCTAAGGTAAGTAGAAATCACAATTTATAACATGTGTTCCAATCAATTCTAGTCAATATTAACAAATCTTCAAATTAAAATCCCAAACCAAACAAATGATCAAGTTATAGTCCCAAATAAAAACATATATCCCCCTTTTTCTGTATGGCATGAAAGTACCGCTAAGAAACATTACAAAAAATCTAAAGAAGCAATCCTATGAAACTGTTTTTTCTTAAAAAATAATGTTTATAAACTCCCCATTTTTTATTTTATTATTTTGTATTTTTGTAAGAAATTTAATAATATTATAATAAAATAAATCCTTTTGACATTCAAACTAAAAAATAAAAATCATTCAACGAAGATTAAGGGCCCGTTTGGTTCTGTTTTTCAGAAACAGTTTTCGGAGAATTTTGAGTAAGAATTCTGAAAAATTCGTTTGGTAGCATTTTTGGAAAAAAAAATTCAAAAAAAGAGAAAAAACTTAATTAAAAATTGGCTATTTTTTGAAAACCTGAAAAATTTGTTTTCACATTTTTTTGATTCGTTTTTTTATTCCTTCTGAAAAAATGAAAACACAGAAAGGGTCATCGGCTTCACAGTTCGTTCTTCGTCGCCGTCGTCGTTCTTCATCGTCCTCATCGCGAACTTTCTTTGCTATCGAAGTCGTTGTCGTCGTCGTGAACTTTCTTCGTCGTCGCCGTCGTGAGTTTTCTTCGCCATCGAAGAAAGCTTTCGTCGTCACCCTTCACAGATCGTCGTTGATACTCGCCGCCATTGATTCTCGCCGTCGTGAGCTTTCTTCTGCTACTCGCCGGCAGCGGCGTGAGCTCTGGTCCCTCTTCTGCTATTCGGTGGCGGCGGCGCGAGCTCTAGTTCTCTTCTGCTACTCGTCGCCATGGTCGCGGTACTCGTTGGCAGCGGTGCGACCTCTGGTTCTCTTCTGCTACTCGTCGCCGTGGTCACGGTACTCGTCGGCGGTGGTGCGAGCTCTGGTTCTCTTCTGCTACTCATCGCCGTGGTCGTCGTTCGTCGCCGTGGTCGCGGTACTCACCGGCGGCAGTGCGAGCTGTGGGTTTGGGTGTCACCGGCGTTAGGGTTAGGGTTAGGGCTTGGGTTTGGGGGGTTTGGGTCTGGATTTGGGTTTGAGTTTAAGTTTCTATAAATAGCACACCAAATAAAATTTCTTTTTTCAAAATATTGAAAATATTTTTCAAATTTATTTCTCAAAAATAATTTTTAAATTACAATTTTAGAAAACACAACCAAGCGGACTCTAAAGTTTTATGAATTTTCGAAGCAAAAACGAACTTAAGGTTAATGTCACAAGAAAATTAAAAAATACTTAGGCAATAGTTCGTACGAGATTTTTTTTCTTCAAATTTCAGGTTCAATCTTTATGTGTGATTGATATTTATGAAACATATTTGAATATTTTTAAAAATTTTCACACTTTGAAATCAAATTGGATAAATTTCCAATGTATGTTTATTGAAAAAAGACAGAAGTTCTCCCTTAAAAAGAGGTTTTATTTTATTTATTATTTTTTTTGCATTTTTTTCTACTTTTTAATAGCAGCTTTCACACTAATACGAACTAAAATGCAAGGTTCGCGTAGGTAACCATTTTCTCAAGCTTGTCATTACAATAGCATATGCGACGGTTGTCACTCTAAAACGAATGAAAAAACAAGGTTTGTATATAGAGCCATTTCCTCAAGCATTATATAGCAATAGCATGTTCCTTATTGAGAGAGCAGCAGTGGGGAGATAAATCAGATGGGAGTAGTTGTAGACGTCAACATTAACATAGAGATCCTACCATCATGGTCAATCAAAAAGTGTTCTTTAAAAAATATTCAAAAAGGTTCCAATGAAAATTTTAAACACAAATTCGGAGATATTTTATTTGAAAAATAATCAAATAGACTCAAAATTATGAATTTTTTTAATTTCTTACTGACAAAAATCAATAAGACAGTTTTTCATTTTGATTTATTTCATAAAAATTAATGTACTTTAAATTAATCGAAATTTTTAGATTTTGAAAGTCAAAAAAACTATCAAAAAAATATTTACATGTATATAACCCCTTTTTTTTGTTCTGTTCCTCTTTTTTTTTTCTTTTTTTTATATAAAGAGAAATAAACATTATTTCATGAAGTATGCTTCAGTTGGAGTGCTTCTAAAGGTTTTATCAACAAGTCAATTTTTTGAGACACTTTGAATTACATTCCCAATCAAGTCTAACTTTCTAACCCATACAACTCGTGTTTTAGGCAAAGATATCATGGGGGTACTGGATTTCTGGACAAAAAAAGCTTTCTGCCAGTTGACCGCTCGAGCGGTCGAGCGCCCAAAGGGACCGCTCAAGCGCTCGACTACCAGTGAGCTATATTGTGCAATTTTTCTGATTTGGTCGTGCAATTTTTCAAAATTTTTTTTATATTGATATGAAAATAGTAATTTTAATCTTCTATAATGGGGTCTAATCTGTCTCACAAAATCACAATAGTGATAAACAGACACAAATTTTTTAAAACTATTTGATTTTGGCAAAGATTTTTGAAAAAAAAAATTCTGAGTTTTGACCCATGAATTGGTCAGAATTTTTGAAAGAATTTTGGCCCGAACTTTTTGGAATATTAACAGGTTTTACAAAATTGATTTTACCTATTTCTTTTGAAGAAAAGTTTCACCCTCACATCCAAGTCCAAATCGATCAGAAACTATCTTTTGAACATTCAAAATATTTTTCAACACTTTTGAGCCTGCATTAAACTTCTTAAGCATAGGATTAAAAATATCAAAATCTTTTTCTACTTTTACAACTCTGAACTCAAGTGACTTATTTGACTTAATGTTTTCATGCAAATTTTCTTTAAGATTAATAATTTTGTATTTATAAATTTTGTATGATTCAATTAAGTCGTCTCCTTATTTTTTAGTAGCAATTAATTTTTTTGTTAAAATAAATTTATAAGTTTTTAATTGACTAACTTCAGATAAATTTTTAGACAATTCTTGTTTTAAATTTTCTTTTTTTTTCGACCAATTTTATTTTTGTAGTCAATTTTAAATTCATTTTAGTCAATTTAAAGCATTCTTCATATAATCTTTCATATGCATGCTGAAAAAATTCATAATCTTCAGGTTCACAGTCAGATTCATTATTTCGATCACTTAACTAACTTTGTGAACTCACGGATATAGGACTAAAACTCATAGATTATTTAATAGTCATGTAAGACCCGGTCTTTTCCTTTTATGAAATATATATACATGCTCAACGTGTTTTCGTTTCAATGTATGTACACCATCGATAAATGATCTATGCTTTAACGACGTAGAATAGCATGTACGTTTGCGTTTTATGCTTTCTCGAGTTCCGTTGAGGTGTTCTTCAGTGGGAATAGGAGTCCAGTCGACTGAGCTAGCCACTAGAATGGTTGGAAGTCTTCTAGAATGTTTTCAGTTGACTGAGGGGGAGTTTCCAGCCGACTAATGTCTCACCAATAGGTCTTTAGCCAACTGACCTTGAGGGTCCAGTCGACTGACCCTTGGTTGTGCTGAGTTTTAAGCCTTTCCAGAAGCTTTCCAGTCGACTGACCTGTGAGGTCCAGTCGACTGACCCTCCTAGGCGTGGCTCAGGCTATAAATATCTAACTTGGATTAGATATTTTGAAAAAAATTTATTCAAGGCTAAGTTTCATTTTCTCTCCCTTCTTTTTAGATTTTTGTGGGCCCGGGGTTTGGTTTTCGACGAACTGTTAGTGGATCTTTGCAATCCACGTTGTGGGCTCTGCTTTCATTCGAACTGAATCTCGTTTCAACAAAGTTTGTTTTTGCACGTAGAACGAGGCATTGAGTTTTTGGCTCACTGAGGTAAGATCTTAGACTATGATGTCTTTAAAGGGTGTTACGTGTAGTTGTATACGTTTTTACCGATTGAAAAAGCTTAAAATACTATGTTTTTATGTATAAACCATGTTTTGTTCAGGTAAAAAGCATGTTTTGCACTTTTCTTAGTTTAATACATGTTGTGGTGAGAGGAACCTTTGAGGTTAGACTCGCAGTGTTATGTGGATTTGGTGAGAGGAACCGTTTGAGTTGGAATCACGCAGATATGTTTTAAATGTGATAATGAAAAAGGACCAAGTAGAGATCTTCGGATTTAGCAAGTTTGGGCACGAGTTTCTCCACGATGAAAGACCGAAATACTGCGCAGAATGGGTGTCTTTGCCAGCTAGTTAGTGAACCGGAAAAGGAAGCAGGTCTTGTCGAAAGTAGTGGGCGTCCAATTACTTCACGGGCCTCGTATGGTCAGTGGTAGTAATGTGACGGGATCTATATGCCCGTACGGTAGTGGTGCCTTACTTTGACCACGAGTTAGTAGGATCACATGAATGTGATTTGTGTGTATGTGTGCGCGTTGGTTAACTTGAGTTTTCTGATGGAGAATCTTTTTTCGGCTTAAGTTGGACTGCTGGGAAAACTAGTGGTTTTTAAGATGGAAAATTTTTGAGGTTCATGTGATTGAGTTAACTTTATGTTGTATAATTGCATAACCTACTTTACGACTCTATAGTCTGTTTCTATTGGGTTTCGGCTCACGTTGTGAGATTTTTCAAACTTTTTTTAGAGAATGAGGTTGATGCTCTAGAGAAGTAGATCTAGTGGCGCCCGTGGTGACGAATGATGGAATATTGTATTTAGTTTTTCTTTTGTAAGTCTGTTTTTGAAGGCTTATTTTGTACGCTATAAAGCAATATATTGTATGCATGTTGAAATTGTATGTCTTCTACTTATGTGAGATAAACCTTGGGTTTCCATTTCTTTTAAATTGTGAGAGTTGTATTTGTTTGTGAAAAGTCCTATTTTTTTTGTAAAATTGGTGTTTGGTGGACTTTTCACGTGATATTGAATTTTGGGGTATGATAAGTCATGTTTTCTTCCTCAAACAAATCTATGGCTGACATGTAACAAGATCTCACTCAAAAAATATATATTTTTAAATAAATATTATAATTTCTTAATCAGAAAATATTACAATTTTTTAACCAGAAAAATATTATAATTTTTTAATCAAAAAAATATTATAATTTTTTAATCAAAAAAATATTATAATTTCTTTTAATAAAAAAAATATAACTTTTTAATCAAAAAATTAAGTGAGCATGCTCTGATACCAATTGAAAAAATAATATTTGAATTATCTCATGTGCAGTATAATGGAAATAGCGTTAACCGTTGATATATTCTATATTAGGCAATCACAAGTAATAATAAAAATAAAGCAATCACACAAATTAAAGGCTCGCGATATTTTACGTGGAACTCCCTAATCAGGGTAAAACTCATGGGACTAATCCAAGTCCAGGTAAATCAAGCACTATCAATTGAACGGTTGTAAGACACAACTTAAAGATTTTGACCGAATCCTCAATCTACAACGTCGTAAGCTTACTTGTCGAATTCACGTACACTGTTTTCTACTTGATTACCGTAGCAATGAATTCTCGAAACTTCAACTGGCAGAATCCTCCGTCGAAACGAACTTAAAATGCCTTCTAAGTTAAACACGAGCAATCTCAGAATTTTAGAACTCAAAATGAACTTCTGATTGTCTTTAGAAGATCTGAATGTTGAATGCAGAAGTTATTTTTCATGACTGGCCTTGAGTCTTATTTATAGGCTTGAAAGACCAGCTATTAGAGTTTCAATGTAATTGAAACTAACTAGGGTAAGTGTTTTCCCAAAATTGCTCTTGTGCGAATTTTCTTTGTTAGCTTATATCTTCCACTTTCATATTTGTACTTTAGTCTTCGGAGTTGTTTAAAAGACTGGTTGAGAAATTCAAGTAAATTTAGGACACCTTAATAAATTAAGACTTACAACTCAATTAAATAACTCTTAAAAACCTAAATTAATTAGGAATCCTATGGTCAACCAACTACTACAATTTTAATCTGCTTAGAAATTTTACAATTACACAAACACCTGAATTGTCATACAAATAAAAGCTTTTAATTTATTTATTACAAATTAAATTATTAACAATACCGTATGTAGTATAAATTTTTTTTATCTTATATATAAAACCAAGTTTCGAGGTCCATTTAAAAGCATTAACTTTGAATTATGGCAATTCAAAACCATCAATAATTCCTAGAGCAAAACGGTACCCAATGGCATAAGAAAAAATAAAAAATAAAAAAAGCAGACCAATAAGTGTATTAAAATACATTCAATCAATGTTAATCTCACAAAATATCTGCTCCATCTCACTGTGCAAATTGATGAAAAACGTGCATAAAAAATGCGTTAAGTTCTATATATATAAATTATTTTGCAACTCATTAAATTAAAACTCACTCACCGTAACAGTCTTTAGCACCGCTTAAAACAGAGATAATTTTTACTATTTAGTGTTTTGTGTGGTCGTGGTGGCAAAAATGGTGATTCCAGTAGCTATAATATAATTTTATGAATAAAAATAAAATTTTCTATTTAAATATAATTAATTGTGAAGTATATTTATTTTATGTGCCTGGTGCTTAAACAAATAGAGATATATCGATGTCACTATTCAAATACAACTAATATGAAAGCTTATCTGTTCCATATGGCTAGTATATACTGGGGCAAACAATAAAATTTAATATGTTCTTGGAGTTGCTAGAAAATTTATTGGAGGATCAGAGGAGGAAATCAGAAAGTCACCAAAATATGATCGTCAAAAACAGTCACTAACGAAGGCCAAAGTAAAAAGGGTGATAATTAAGATGATGAGGAGTGTCTACAAAGTAATAAAGAAAGCATGTGAGTAATAAGAACAATTTTGTTAATATAATTGTTTAATATTAAAATAGAAGGGCATTAATTAATTAAATTTTAAAAACAATATACCTAAGACTTAAAAAGGATTAAAATTAACTAAATTTATTACAAAACCCAATAATTAAATTTTTTTAAGCTAATTATCCCTTCTTTTAATAGGCCTGTGAGACCCACACACTTAATCTGTGGATCCCACACAGCCAAAAAAATTACACGAAAGTCGTACATTAAAAATTACACAAGGCTAAAAATGTAATTAACCAAAGTTGTGGGGACGGGGTAAACTATTATCTAACCCTAAAATTGTAGAATTAAAAAACACAACTGAATGTGAAAGCTACTCTGATCCAGAAATGTCGCTATTTTCTTCTAATGCCCGTTTCTTTGACAAAGACATCAAACTTTGTTTGTCATTTTCGAAAAATGTTAAAGCTAGAAATTGAAGTGGTTTTGTTTTATATGTATTTTGGGAGTATTATACACATAACGTGTATCATATGCACTTCATCCGATGCGGTTAAAAATGTCCTTTTTAGGTTTTGTTTAGCAACTTAACTTTAAGTAGATTTTTTGTTTAAAATTATTTTAAATCAAATAAATAAAAATAATTTTGATAAATCATAGATGTGATTTTATTTAAATTAAAAAAAGCCAAAGAACTTGGCTTAAAGTTGCTCGGCTTAAAATTGTTATAATTTTTAAAAATTTATTTTTAGATAATTTTATATTATATATTGATTTTGTTTGATAGATTTTGACGAGTAAATTTTAAAAATATAATTTTTATAAAAAATGAATGTGTATAATAAAAGTTACAATATTTTTTAAAAATATAAAAAAAATTATGTAAAAAATAGAAAGGCTAAGATGCAAAAAACTTTTGAGTTGCCAAACAAAATATTTTGGCTTTTTGAACTTTAAATAAAAAAGAAAAAATCCCAACTTAAAACTAACTTAAAGCTGGTTTCCAAAGGATACCTCATAAGCAAGTATATTCAACCATAATCCATCACTAATTTTAATTATAACTATTAAGTATGTATTTGGTCTATTTTTTATATAGTTTTTTTTTAAAAAAATTATGTAAGCCTAAATGAACATACTTTTAGATTTAAAAAAACTGAAAAAATAAGCAATTTTGGTTAATAAATAAATAAGAAAAAAAATCATTTAATTGCCTTTTAGCTCTTGTTTGTGCTGTCTATAAATTAAGCATGACTTTTGAGATTTAACCTTTTTAGAAAAAAAAAATCATTATGAAGGAGAAAAAATTCAATTGTTTAGAATAATTTATTTACGGTAATTTTTTCTTCTTCTTTTATTAGCATGTCTAATATGTACTTATTTTTTATTTTTAAAATCTAATGTATAAATAGTACTAGGAATTTTTTATTTTTAATAATAGAATTAACTTTTTAATTAGACATATTATAATCATCTCACTTAAAATAAAATTAAAGTATTTGGGATGTGTAAAAATTTTATTCTTCAAAAAAAAATGTGAAAAACATTAGTGAGCATTTTAGAGATGTCTTAAAAGCTTTTTTTTGCTAAAAAGTCAACTTTTTAGTAATGTCAAATAGGGTATTAGTGGCTTTTTTCGATCACTAGTTAGTTTTTTGAATTTTAGTCTAAACAAGCACAATTTTTTAGATTTTTTTATTATAAGAAATTAAAAAAATAAAAATTTTAAACAAAAAATTTGAAGTAGCCAAAATTTGGTGATTTTTTTTATATTAATCGTGGAGTTTATGTAAAATCATTATGGCTCACAGTGGTGCCCAAGGGTGTGTGCAAAGCTCCCTGTTATAATTTTTGGTTTTTTTTTTATTAATTTTAGTTATAAATTATAATTTATTTCAAATACTCATAACTTTTATTACAAATTACAATTATTTTTTTTTTTGTATTTCAGTTACAAATTACAATTTTTACCAAATACTCACAAATTCTGTTACAAACTCAAATTTATAAATTACTAATTTCAATAATGTCAAATATCATTGTGTACCAAAATTAACCCAAATACATTCCATGATGCCCGAACACAATCGTCCCACGACGGTGCCCAACGATAGCAATATTAGTAAAAAAAAAAAACAAAAAACAAAAAACAAGCCATAATTAATGCTCCAACGTGACTAATTCCAGTAGTTATAACAAAATTTCATAAATTTCATTGTTAGGAATTCTCTTAATATCATGTTAACACTCGTCTGGAAAATATGTGACATCAATAATTTCTATTCACTTCATGATTATTTCTTCTACGATATGTTGCTCTTCTGTTTTGAAAAGTCTATTTATTGATTTGTGCAGAAAAAAGCTACTATAATTTTATAAGATTCTGAGCTCAACAACTATTTTTTTGATGCATATCTGGTATGACAGCTCGACCGGTCTATCTTGAGCAATTTTTATAAGTTTGTTAGGGTTAGCAGCTTTTGTGAGGGAGTTTGTTTTAGGCAACTTAGATTTTTTTAAGCCTGCGTGCTATTTTTGTAAGGGGAGTAACTAGAGAGTATTGGGAGAGGGGGTTTTTTTTGTTTGTAAGACTTAACGAACTTATACAATTCTAAGGCGTCTAGAGATCATCGTTCAAGTCATTAAAATCATCAGCGCATTCAGTACTTGAAAGAATTCTCAAGTAAAGAAGACCGTAGGAGGATTCCGACTATAAGTGAGCATAGAGTTAGTGCACAAGGATTCGACAAAAGACGAGTTGCAATAGGTTAAGGATTCAACTGGGTTTTGTAAGACTTTTCTTATAACCAATACTATTGATAGTGTTTACTTTCTCGGACTTGGTTAAGTCCAGTGGCTTTTACCTTTTTGGGATCTTTCACGTAAAAATTGCCTATCTCTTTTGTGTGGTTGTTGTGGTTTATTAGTTGGTTGTTTTTTGTTGTTCCATAGGTGCATATCAGACACACAAAGTTTTTATTCACATAACAAAAATCGATTTCCAATTGGTATCAAAGTAGGATTCTTATTTATCATATTTTTGTTTGATTTTCACATATGGATTATCTAAAAGAAGGTGCTTCCACCAGTAGACATCCCTTACTTGACAGGGCTAACTATCCTTTCTAAAAATTTAGGACGAGGGCTTTGCTTAAGTCCATTGATGAGAGGGTTTGGTTAACTGTTAATAAGGGGTATGCTTACCCGACCACAACTTTTGATGAGAAAATTGTCCATAAGCCTTCGGCTAAATGGGATATGGCTAATTTTGAGAATGCCAAGTTGAATAGTAAGGTTATGAACGCTATTTTTAGCGGGGTCAAACATGAGAAATTTTGTAGAATAAGCACTTGTGACTTGGCTAAAGAAGCATGGGACATCTTTCAGGTCACTCACGAATGAACTCAAATCGTAAAAATCTCCAAATTTTAACATCATACCATAAGTTTTGAAACCCTACATATGAAAGAAGGTGAGAAGTTTGACGATTTTTACACTAAGTTAAGTGACATTGTTAATGTTTTATTTAATCTTGATGAAAAGATCCCTAACTCTAAAATTGTACAAAAATTTTTGAGATTTCTTCCCAAATGCTTCTAATCAAAAGTCACTGCAATAGAATAAAGTAAAGACATTGACTCTATTACAGTTGAAAGTTTGGTTGAAAACTTGCAAACTTACGAGCTAAAATTTCAAATTCATAAAACTTCAAAAAATCTTGCTATCACCTCAGCTCAAGGGTTTGCTAGTGATTCTGATAATGAATTCAATCCTGAGATGATGGCAATGTTCGTTAAAAAATTTAAAAAGTTTTGGAAAAACAAAAAGCTTAACCAGGACAACAAATCTCAGAAGTGCTTTAGAAACGACAAACCTAAAAATGGACCCAAGTTCTTTGATAAAAATGGGCAAAAATCTCAAAACCTTGCCCCTAGTGTTATGAATCCGAAGGACATGGGCACATTGTTCAGGAATGTTCTAACAAAATAAAAAAGAAGTAAAAAGTGTTTACTGTAACTTGGGATGATGAAAGTGAACCCGAGTTGAGTAACGACAATGATGGCTAGTATGATGATAATAATGTTATAGCTTTTGTTGGATCTGTTCATTCTAAGTCTTGACACTAACATAAATGAGATTGTGAGTGAAGGTGAGAAAGAAGAATCTAATGTGAAAATTGTCGAGGGGGAAGATAGTGACACTCTCCAAGTAGCTTACGATAAGCTCTACAAGGAGAGTTATGTCTTAATCAAAAAGTGTGCAAAGCTTGTTTTTCAACTTAAAACATGTGAAAGTGAGAAAGAAAAACTTATGCAAGAGCTTTTGATGGCTCAAGCAAAAGAAGATGATTTGAAAAGTGAAATAAATATCTTGTGCATTAACTTGGAAAACTGTAAACAAGATAAGGAAATGTTTATGTTGTTGAATGATGATAAGTCTGCTAGAATGTTTGAGTTAGAATGTCGTCTAGCTGAACTTGAAAAGGAACTGAATAATACTAATGCTACTCTCAAGCGCTGGAATACAGGTTCACGTGCTTTGGACGGATTTCTCGGTGATCAAAAAGCAGCAAGTGACAGAATTGACTTGGGATTTGCTAGTACTTCAAAATAGTATAGAGGGAAACAAAAACCAGCCTAGTCACTTCAGACATCCATAGCCCCAACGTTTGTGAAAGCTAAGTAGGTTGATGATGTGAGTTTCAAAAGCAATAAAGAAGTGAACTTCACCAAAGTGAAGCCAGGAGGAAAAAGTGCGACAAGTAAGGCCACCATACAACATGGCGAGGTAAGAAAGCCTAACCCTCCTCTAATCTGTCATCATTGTGGCATTTTAGGTCACATGCGTCCCTACTGTAAGCTTTTGCATCGCATGTTCATAACTAATAAGAAGTTTGTGTCCATTTGTCGTTACTGTGGAGTGAGAGGTCATATTAGACCACATTATTTTATATTGCATGACATATCTCGCTTGAGCCATCTAGTCCAGTTTGACAAACCTTATCTACCTAAGGCACCTAGAAGACATTCGATAGAGTCAGTTCTTATGAAAACTAGGAATGTCTGGGTTCAGTCTAGAGATCGAATAGCTTATATGGTTCAAACTGCTATGAGAGCACAAAACTCACACATGTGGTATCTTGTTAGTGGATGTTCACGTCATATGTCTAGGAACAGGTTCTTGCTTGCTTCTTTAGAGTCATATAATGGTGCGATGGTGACTTTTGGGGATGAGAATTCTACAAAAATCATAGAAAAATGTACTATTTATTCCCCAGGACTTTCCAAATTGGGAAATGTCCTTCAGGATGATAGTTTAAAGGCAAATCTTTTGAGTATTAGTCAGATGTGTGACACTCATCATGAGGTGCATTTTTCAAAAAATAATTGTATTATTTTAGGTAAAAAATGGTAAAGCAATCATGCATGATATTAGAACATCTTATAATTGTAATGGCATTATCTCCTTAAAAGCTGAAACCTGTAATTCTACCAAGATTAATTATGCGAAATTGTGGCATCGGAGACTTGCACACGTTAATTACATGGATTTATCTAAAACTGCGAATAAAGAGTTGATCAGAGGAGTTCCCAAGTTGGGTAGTCCACTGAATCGTGTCTGCGGTCCCTGTCAAATAGGTAAACAAACCAAAGTTGCTCATAAGAAGACTAATACCTTAGACTTCAAAGCTCCTCTAGAGCTGATTCACATCGACTTGGTGGGACCGACATTGACAGAAAGCTTAAGAAGAAAAAAATACATTTTTGTGGTCGTGGATGATTTTTCTCGTTTTACTTGGGTTAATTTTTTAAGAGAGAAGTCTGAAACTTTTTATGTTTTCAAAACTCTTGTTCTTAAGCTTCAAAATGAAAACCCAAGTCTTACAACTCTATTATTCGCATTCGGTTTAATAATGGCAAGGAGTTTGAAAACTTCGACTTCACCTCTTTTGTGAATATATGGGTATCCATTATGAGTTCTCTGCCGCTAAAACTCCTCAGCAAAATGGGGTGGTTAAAAGAAAAAAGCTGAGTTATTCAAGAAATGGCTTGTGTTATGTTGCATGACAAGAATTTTCTATAACACTTTTGGGCAGAAGCTGTGAATACTGCATGTTATACCATTAACCGTGTCTATCTAAGAGCAGGGACTCTTCACACTCCCTATGAACTTTGGAAAGGTACAAAACCGAATATCAAGTACCTTCGGATTTTTGGTAGTAAATACTACATTTTTTGGGATAGGAAACAATTGGATAAATTTAATTCCCGTAGTGAAGAGAAAATCTTCTTAGATTACTCCACAAACAGTAGAGCTTATTGGGTTTTTAACAATAGAACATCTACTGTTATGGAATCTATAAATGATTTCATTGATGATGAACCTACTTTTATACCTGCTGATACTGATTTACATATTTTAGGTGAATTCAATGACGAACTAGGAGCTGAAAAACCTAAAAGAAAACCTAACCAAAAAGGAGGTGAAGAAACTACTCAGAAGAACCCCACTAATGTGAAATAGGAATCCCAGCCGCAAGAATCTGAACCCAAAGGTTCTCAAAAGAAAAGACCTGAATCCTCAGCAAGGGTGAAGCTTAACCATCCCAAAAGTCAAGTCCTTGGCAACGTCACAGATAGAATGCGGACTCGGGGAACAATGCAGGATGAGGTAACGTTTATGTGCTTGTATCTTTAATTGAGCCCAAAAAAGTCAATGATGCCCTTCTTAATGAATGTTGGATTAATGCCATACATGAATAACTAGAACAATTTGCTGGGAATAATGTGTGGGAACTAGTCCCTTGGCCCTCTAACAAAAATGTCATTAAAATCAAATAGATATTCAAAAATAAAACAAATGAATTTGGTGAAGTGATTAGAAATAAGGCTAGACTCATAGCACATGGCTATACTCAGGTAGAATGAATTGATTTTGACGAAGCATTTGCCCCTATTCTAAATGGATGTTAAGAGTGCCTTTTTGAATGGTGACCTTAAAAAAGAGGTTTATGTTGAACAACCTAAAGAGTTTATTGACCCGTCTTTACCTGACCATGTTCTGAAACTGAGAAAAGCTCTCTATAGGCTGAAACAGGCTCCTCGAGCTTGGTATGACCGATTAACCTCGTTCTTATTAGAAAAATATTTCTCTAGAGGTGGAGTAGAAAGAACCTTGTTTATATTCATCTAGAGCAGAGATATTCTTGTTGCTCAAATTTATGTTGATGACATAGTGTTTGGGTCGACTGAAGACTCAATAGTGAAAGAGTTTTCTACATAAATGAGTAATGAATTTGAAATGAGTCTAATGGGTGAATTGAACTACTTTTCGGTCTTCGGGTCAAACAATATGAGTATGGCATGTTTATTTCTCAATCTAAGTATGCTAGAAATCTTGTCAAGACATTTGGTCTAGAAAACTCGAAGCCTGCCCGAACCCCGATGAGTGCCACCACTAAGCTGTTCAAAGATGAGTCTGGCAAACTTATTGACCAAACCATGTACCGGAGTATAATTGGAAGTCTACTGTATTTGATAGCGAGTCGTCCTAACATTGCTTTCAATGTTAGGGTGTGTGCTAGATATCAGGCGTGTCTTAAGGAGTCTCACCTTCAGGCTATTAAACGTATTATCAAATATGTGAGTGGAACTTCAGGGTATGGGATTTGGTTTACCTATGATACGATGGCTGACATTGTAAGTTTTTTTGATGTTGATTGGACTAGGAGCATTGATGATAGGAAAAGCACTTCGGGTGGGTGTTTCTTCATAGGAAACAATTTTATCTCCTGTCACAGCAAAAAGTAAAATGTTATCTCCCTTTCTATGGAAGAAGCTGAATACATAGCACCTGGGAGTGGCTGTACTCAGCTTTTGTAGATGAAACAGATGCTATTTGATTATGATTTTGAACAGGATCCTATTGTGTTGTATGGTGACAATACCAGTACAATAAACATATCTAAGAACCTAGTTCAGCATTACCGAACCAAGCACATTGATATTCGTCACCACTTTATTCAGGACCTTGTTGAGGATGATACTATTGTCCTTGAGTACGTAGATACTGAGTTTCAGAGAGCATACATTCTGACCAAACCTCTTGTGTCACGCCCCAAACTCCGGGCCACGTGAAATACCCATAAATAACCAAACACACACACAACCCGAGAATATACTCTCAAATAAAATTATACATGCATTGTATATAAACGCAAAACGGCAATATTACACGACTCGAACGCCCAAAAACATGTTATAAGCATACATGTAACAACACTAGCAAAAAGGAAGACTGCAGCGCTTCCACCTCTTCAGCCAGCACCTCCAGATCAACTAACGTGACCGGTACCTGAAGAAAAGCAAAATCCTACACCGTGAGCCAAAACTCAACAGATTCTAAACAACACCTGCAGTATAAGCTAAACATGCTCGATAAACAAAATGCAGTTTTCGACTATCTTTCAAGCCAAAAAAATAATTTGAAAACAGTTTTAGATCACGACTCACCAGAGCCAGAAAACTATTTTCACATGCAAGGAAAAGTGAGGATAAAAATCATTTATCGACTCATTAGAGCCCTGAAAACGATTCGAGTATTACAACTCCCGTAAGCTGTTAATACAATATTTCAACTCCCGTAGGCTGATAAAATAGTTTTAAGAAAATTGGTCTATCCGTCCCTAAATGCAATACATGCAATCCATGAACACGTGCCTCTTCAGGACCTCGTTTCAGCCTTCAGATATCGCACACACACGCACACCCGTGCCTCATCAAGATCTCGTTTTAATCCGTCAGATATCGCACACCACGCACGCAACACATGCAACACATATCTTCACGGACTTTCACCGCAGGACCGCAGCCCCAACTAATGCATCTTCTCGAACTTTCACCGAAGTACCATAGCCCCAAATACACCGAATTTTGCAGCCTACCTCGTACACCGGCTTTCGCAGCCTACCTCGTTCACCCACACACGCACACGTGCATCAATAACCATAATTTTATATCTACTGGTTCACAGATTCATATAATCCATTTCATACACATATGCAAACCTAAACTAGGAATTAAAGCATATAACTATGTATCAACACGACGTTTCACAAATCACGTCACATGCCTATAAGATCCTAGGTTTTAAAGCATAAATCATGTTACACATAACGATTGTTTTCACAACCACGTAATCCACATACATATTTCGTACATAAATAAACAATTATAAATATGCACATAATCATATAAATCCACATCACAACGCCACCCGCCAAAACAAATCGACGTCCACCCACGGGGGCAACCCACACGACCACCCCTGGCCCAAATAGGCCCAACACGGTCATCACCGACCCACAACGCTCACCCACGCCAACACAAACCCAACACAGATCCACGCAGCTAATCGTGCATTAACAAGCCGCATCTACCATGCACATCACCCACGAGGGCGACACTCAAACGCACACCCGAGGCCATGACATGACCCCCGAAACCACCACACAATCGACCAAATCCCAAAAGGAATCCACAGGTATTTAAATCAAGTAATTCCCATAAATTAATCAATTGAATACCATAGAACACCAATCGAAAACTAAGGAACCAACTCAAAACCACAAACCACCAGCCCACAACTTCAGTCGACTGGACCCAACCCCCAGTCGACTGAAAGACATACTAGAAAATCACCAAACACCCAGAAGCACTGTCCAATTGACTGAGCCTCGAGGTCTAGTCGACTGAACCCAAGAACACATGATCCAGTCGATTGAACTCATAGGTTCAGTCGACTGAACCCAACCTAGAAACGGTTCTAAGCTACGGGTTCAACCTCTAAACCTCATATCGAAGCCTCGAAACTCCTTTTTAACATCCTCAAGCATACGCATGCCTATGGCTAACACCAAAGCCACCATAGAAACACTCGGCACCCGATTCCATCCACCGGAACCAACAAAAACCCCAATTTTTAATCCAAAAATCAACTTTGATATAAAAACAGATCTACAGAGATCTAATCGTTAAAAACACCCACTTTTACCCATAGCACCCTTATACAACAGTAGGGTCTAGAATCCTATCTCGGTGAGTTCAAAATTTGACGCCTCGAATCACGTGCAAAACAGAGCTTCGCCAGAATCAAAATATGACCGAATGGTTGCGTAGCCCACCGTGCCAAAAGTAAGGATCCGCTATTGGATCGCTAAAAATCGAGCCCCAGTCCCCCGAGAACTTAGAGAGAAGGCAGAGAGAAAATGAAAAACTTACTGGAGAAGTTTTAAAAATATCTTTATGAAAAATATCTAACTCCAAATATTTATAGATCTCCAAAATATCTTTTTTTTAAATTTTTTGAGAATCACGCCACAATGGTCCACGGCCCAGAAATCTACCCCGCATGCATATCTAAGCCCGATCATGCATCAAAACAGTAAAATATGCTGCAACGAAAACACATAACGTGCGTCCGAAAATGCCGAAAAAAAAACGGGTTAGGGTCTCACATCTTGATCATCTTCGGTTCGAGTTTCTCAGGAAGACTCTTGCAGTCTGCCTAGTTGAGTAATTTCTTCCTTCATTTAAAAAATAAAAAAAAATTAAAACAAGGGATCTGGAAATCAAGTGTTAAGTGTTTTGTACCATTCTGTGTTCTTGTGCATCTGTGTTACTTTTTTTCTTCTTTCCTAGAGACTTGCTGTTTATTGAGTTGGTGTTTGTCCAATTATATAGCGTCTGAAATACATTATGACCCGATTCTATTCTATACACTCTTATTTGAATAAGGGAGTTAGGTTTGGCATTTTTTAGAATCAAATGGTTTGTGAGTTCTTACTCTATATCAGATTACCTTGTTTGCATGAAATGATCTATGTTGACGGCTCGTATGCTCTTTAAAGACTAATTCTCCTCTGATCTGGGCAATTCGTGTTTTTAGTTATTTAGAGAAAATGGCTACCTATGCAAACCATGTTTTTTTTATACGTACTGGTGTGTAGCTATCTCAAAATTTGTGCTAAAATTTAATTATATCTGAGAAAATGGCTACCTATACGAACCTTGTCTTTTTTGTTCGTAATAGTGTGAAAGTCCCCTTTGCATGTAACACCTCTGGCTATGGTTGATTATGGAAATAGCTACCTAAGTGAGCATTGCCTTCTCGTTCGACTTAGTGTGGTAGCCACCAGATGAGCTATATTCAACCATGTTCTTTTTTTTTGCCTGGATTAAGGGGGAGTTTATCTGACAAGTATGCTTGGGTTGAAAATATGGTCCATTTTGTGTGTATCTTGGTAGTCTAACATGCTTCAGCAACTCGAATCGTTTGTATCTGAATTTGATAAAACGTGATACTCTTGTTTAAATCAGATCACATGCTCACATAAACTCATAGAATCCTGTCTGAATGTTTTTCATCACTTGTATGAGTGTGTCATACCTTACAATGTTTAGAAGTTTTGTCTCTGGGTCTGTAAGTTTAAAAAAAGAAACATACTTAGATGCTGAGCTATGTCTGGGTACTTCTTGCTTAACGATTGTATTTTTCTCTCCCTCGCCCAAAAGAGCTTCTTTTTTCTTTCATGTCGTTTTTTTTTGTATGGTTGTGTTTTTGTCCTCTTGAGCTGTCGTTGTTTTTAAGTGTCAGTTTGTCTGTGGGTCACTGCTCGATAGACCGCTTGAGCGGTGTATCGAGCGGTCCCTTGGTCCTCCCGGTGTCTTTATTCTCTACAAATCTATTGAACCTTGGCTTTCACCGTTCAATAGACCGCTCGAGCGGTCCATCGAGCGGTCTTATCACCATCTCGATTTCTCTCCTTCATTTTTTTTGTTTCTCAGTCCAAGAGGGTTCACCGCTCGAGCGATCTAATAACAGATCAAGCGGTCTTCGCGCCTCAAGTCTTTTCGAATACCCTTTAAGGGTTTCGGACTTCATTCCTTTCGTCTCTCTCTCTCTCTTCTCCACGCCGGTTCATCCTCACACGTGGTTTCTCCTCAAGCTCAAAGATTTCAAGGGTGTTTCACGTGTGTGTTGATCTCATTTCCGGTAAGTCCTCTACTCTTCCTCTCTTCATATCATTTTCTCTTGTTTCTTGTTTGTGATTCTTGTTTTGGGATAATTTTTTTTTCATTTTTTTTATATATATGTTTCGATAGATCTTCTAATGTTCTTGTTATTTTTTTCTTGTTTCTCTTCATCTTATTTCCATCGGGTGCCTCTTTGTTTGGTTGTTCTTGATTCCTTACGCCTTTTAGGGTTGTCCTCTTGAACCTCTTGAATCCTTTGTTTTGGCTCCATTGTCCTTAGCACCATGCCTCCAAAGTATAGAGCCAAATCCACCGCCCCGGGAATATCTCCGAACTCTCATGTGGGTTCTGAAGATCGGGATTGACGATGCATTCTTAAGAATGCTTATAAGTTTTGACCGGATAAAACCCTGTAGGTAGATTTAATTATCTGGCGGTCAAATAAGCTAAGCAGAAGAGCTTAAGGAATATCAAGATATCGATTAAATTAAATTATCAGTAATTAAATTTAATTGGTTGGTATTGAGAATCTTAACGTGGAGAGAAATGGTAAATATTTAATAACAGAGCTCAATGCAAGAAGGTCTTGAGATTATTGGTCAAAGTACAATTATAATTTTTTAGTGGTGTGAACTGTAATTTAGTATTTTATAAAAATTGCAAAAATCGCTGCGTCTTTCCATAATTGTAGAAACCGCTAGTAGATATCTATGTTCCACTGGAAGTTTTATTCATAATTACTCCACAGGTCCCTATTATAGCCCTATATATATGCGGGTAGGCTGAACCAGTTTATTTTATTGATATATCATATTTTGTCTCTCAAGACTAAATATATCGGGGTTCTGCCGGTACGACTCTTCGATAGTCCGTAGCCCACACTATGTTCGAGGATCGCATACGAAAATACGGTAGAAGATCTGACAAGAGATTCAACTCGAAATCAAGTCCTAATTGAAAATTAGATCGACAAAAGGTAATTTTCTAAATTAACTTTGGTTGCACGGATTTTATTTTGATTGTTCGGCGTCAAAAATTTTATCTGGAGCCCGTTTCAGCATTAGCCCGTACAGTTAATTTTTTTACCAAAAATAATTTTTAAAAACAATGATCTTGCCAGTATTACATCCAATAAATTGATATCAGAGCCGTTTTGTTTTTTGTTTACGGTTATCGGAATCGGATAGTTTTAGAACTGTTGTTAACTTTATTTTACAGGCGTTCTAAATTTCGATTTTATGATCATCATTTATTTTCGTGTTTAATTGAATGCATAAATGATGATTATTTAATTAATTTTTTATCTACGGGGGTTGACTGTGATAGATTATTTTTTTAGATCGAATGTGAGCTTACGGGATATAAGTTTCGATGTAAAAATTTTATGTTTTTTAAGTTTTTTTTTTTAATTTATTAGAAAAAAATACTAAGAACATGTATAGAAGAACGAAAACAGCGGCAGTCGGCGATGGTTCCGGCGATTTAAGTCACGAATAATTTTTTTATATTATTTTATAATACTTTTTTTTGTTAAGATTTTTTTTTGGATAATAATAATAAAAGTAAGGTGATGGTAGTGGTTGTAGTTATGGGAATGGTGGGTTGGGAAAGCCGCCGCAGCACCAAACACGGCAATTCCCAAAAGTGCAGCAGGCGCACTCAATTTCCAAGCAAGCCGCCAGTTTCCATGAAGCTTCAGCAGCAGTGATCTCCAATCCAAGGCTGTTTGGGTTGTTTGAATTTTTGGATGATTAAAGGCTTGGGATTAACATAAAAATGAAGCAGAACAAACATCCGCGGTTTCCAAGCGCAAGCACCAAACACGGTGCTATTTTGAATGGAAAAAGTGCTGTGGCACAAACTCCAAGAAGGCTTCCGTGGTTTCTCAGCAGTAAACACTGGCGCAAATCAGCAACCGGCGGTTTTCAACCAAAAGCAGCGCGCTCACAGCCTTGGGAATCACGGTTTCTGACCAAACAAGAAACGAATTAATTCCAAACACTGTAGCGCCGAAACAAACCAATGGAAGCAGTGGGTTTTCCAAAGCAAAAATCAGCAAGCAGCGGTTTTTCAATCCAAAAACCAATTTTCGGTTTCCAGCCACAAAAAGCACCGTGTTTGGTTGGCTGCAATTTTTTAGCAAAGCAGCACAGTCCCAATCCCAAACGAAAACAGATTGTTTTGGCAATTCCAGGAGCTGTTTGGTTGGTTTAAATTTTTTGATCGAGAAGTTCTTATACAAACAAAATACAAGAAGATGATAAAAATTGAACTATTCGAGCTTATTTTTGAGTAAAAAATTGAAACTCTTCAGAATTTTAATTTGATAAAGAAATCGAAATATTTATATTTATCTTGTATTTAATTTAATTTTTTTATTAGCTGCGTGGATGATAAATATTAGTTTTATTCTATTAATTTAATTAATTCAGATATTCGATTTTAATTAAAATATTTTGTAATAAAAAATAAAATTTAAATTTTTTTATTAATTAATTTTAATTAAATAGAAAATTTTTAAATATTTTTTTTATAAAATATCACGTTTAAAGATGATTTTTTAATCGAATATTTTAGAAAAACGTGAGAATTAATTTCGAATTTTGAATTAATTAAATAAAAAAATATTTAATCGAAATAAATTATTATTTTTC
>JAOTRH010011202.1:0-23150 GCA_034768845.1 Heliamphora exappendiculata
TTAGAAGGAAGACAAACCGTAATCTGAGGTCCATAAGTTGAGAATACTCCATAACACTGATCCCCATAAGGATATTTCGAACAGATCTGTGTCAATCCAAAGACCAAGAAATAATAAGCATACTTTAACTAAAAATAGAGTTATATAAAATTGGGGAAAAGCCTTACCACCGGTTGACCAAATCCTAGCTCAAAACGACCTTGACATTTGGGTGGAGCTAATTGCCTCTGCATGTTTGATAAAGTTTTGCAATCACCTGAATGAGTGACTTCTTGGACGGTTAAGGAAAGTTAGATGGAAGTGCCTTGTACAAGAACTAGCAAATTACTCTTGCCTAAATGCACTATCTAATATAATATAATTTAAATATTAATTTTGGAAAATAATAAATAATAAAAAATAATTTAAAGGAATAATGTACTAAAAATTAATTTAATCACAATTTAAAATTTTATTAAAAGTAGAGTTCATTCAATAATGTAGGGTTCATTCATCTTAAAACTCAAAAAAAAACAAATACTCTACTCTTTCATTCTCAATTTTTTTCTCTCCAACCATTAGATTAAAAAAATTTCAACCTTTCAAATTGTTGCATATGACAAATGTCACATCAACAATCTTCTAAAATGTAATATAGATAATTTCAGTAGCAAGTCTCAAACTTATTACAAAGCTTTTTCTTCATGATAATGGCAGCAAATAAGTAAAGCAAAAAATGAATATGCCTCTTGTTATATCAGGTCTCCCACTTACAATAACTATGTGAACTTAGTAAAGCAAGAAAACTCCACATATGTTCATCTAGATAATGTGCAGTCATCCACTGAAAAACACTACTCCTGACTCTAAAAGCAATCTTCTCCTTGAATGATTTTCAAGTTCCTTTCTCAGGCATTCAAGTAACAGGCAGGAAAAGTGCTAAGTGCATTAGTGTTTTGGCAATTTCTTTAGACAAAACATATGCTGGTTGTCTAGATTGAGAGTGTAGGTTCGACTGTCTATATGATGAAGATTGAAGACATCCAGGGACAATGCAAAGTGTGCTCCGATCCTACAAAGGCCACTTGATAAGCACTCGAATAGGGTGTTGCCCGGGAGCTTCAGATCGGTCAAGAGCCTCATGCTTGAAGCCTGCTTGAAGAGTGCTCAAGCAGATGGTGCAAGTTCTATCCCATAAAACACGCTCCAGCAACACAATGATTTTTGAAATTCGTGCACAACTTGGTTTAAGAAAAATAAATTGGGCATCTCTATTAAATCGCTCACCATTATTGAATCAGAAAACTTAAGATCTTAGCAATATGGGTTATCTTATTATTTATACTCTCAATACATCGCCTCACGTGTAGGTAAACCTTACGGTTATCAGACAGGCAAGAGATTTGAATAATTAACATTATGAGCCTCATTGTAGCACAAGTGAAGAAATTACTTGGAAATATAGTGAATGGAGTTTTATTCCCCTTCTCCAGCCCTTGTTCTGCAAGATGCTCCGCTTGTTTATTGGCAGCCAATTGGCCTCCACTGGCAGGGCTTTCCAGAAATGAAGGCTTGAATTGGCCAAAAGAGCCAGAATTAGCTGATTGAGTTTGAAGCCAACTGCACCAAGGCACTGCAGCAGATGGCAACAGTCCAAAAGGATTTTGGACATTCCTCTCATGTTCTTTGAGGTATATAGTGTGCATGGTCATAATCCCTCTAAATTAGTTTAGACTTCTTAGATTACTATTTCCTGCAATCTAAAGTTAAAAGATTAGTATTTTCACCAAAATTTTGATTCAAGTCATACTAAAAAATATATTAAAAAGTAAAATAAAATAACATATATCAAGTAATCTCTACCAGAGATTTTCAAGAACCGAGTTATCCAACAGTTTAGTCACAATAAACTCATCAATATTGGTGTGCAGTTATAAAACCACTAAATTAGTTTATACTTCTTAGATTACAGTTCTTGCAATCTTAAAGTTAAAAGATTAGTATTTCCACCAAAATTTTGATCAAGTCCTACTAAAACATATATAAAAAACTAAAAAAAAAACTATCAAGTAAACTCTACCAGCGATCTTCAAGAACTAACTTATCCATCAATTTAGTCGCACTAAACTCATCAATAGTGTAGTTTCATCCAGAGGAGCAACATGTAAGTAAGGTGAAAATTAAAAACAAAAAGAAACACTTAAACAAAATAAAGTACCGATAAATAAGAATCAGAAGAAGATGGAGATTATCACTGTATTGAAAATGAATGAAAGAATTGAAATGCTAGGGTAATAAATACTCTTATACCCATATGAACTCCCTGCAAGTAGAAAACCCAAACGGCATAAAATATAGAAGAAAAACATAAGGATCACCAAGACCCAGTTGAAAATGAACAAAGGAATTTCGAAATTACAAGAACAATTGGATAGAAAATGAAAAACCAACATAGAAAACAGATTTTTAAAAAAATATATATATATATTTCACGCTGTCCAGGACAACTTACGCAAACGTCGACTTATTCCTAAAACTAATTCCATCGTCCATTAGAAGGACCTAATTACTAGCGGGACCCAATTAAAACTAAGACAGAGTCCAAACACCTAAGAAATTTTGATTCTTCTTAGTGGGAACAAACACACAAATCCGGAACCTTGACCAAGTTAAGCCCATCTCTTGGGATTAACATAGATTACAGTTACAGATACTCAAGTTAATCTGAACCAGATATCCACCCGAAAACATAGAGTGAGGAACAAAAGATTCTCAAAGGCCAACTAAATTGAGGAGAGAAGAAGAGAGTGCTAACATACGCAGTAGCAGAAGCCCTTTCAAATCCTCAGGTAGCCATGTTTGTGCAATTTGAAGCAGAGAGAGAGAGAGAGAGAGAGAAGGATAAGGATGCGTACAGAGTGTAATCTCTGTAACAAGATTCAATTATTAATATGATATGTATTTATTAATTTAAAATTTTTTATTTTTTTAAAAATTTATTAAAATTTTTATTATTTAATTAAAATATAATTATTAATTAAAATATAATAATTATATATATTTTAATTAATTTATTATTATTTAATTTGAGTATTGAAATAATTTATTAATTTATTACTATTATTTTTAAATTTTTTTTATTTTTTTATAATTTTAATTATCATTATAAATTATTGAATAATTTAAAAAAAAATAGTAATAATAGGAAAAGATTATACGCTAAACTAGACGGCAGTGTCCAATGAAATATAGCTTTCATGCAAGTCATGTTATGAATAAAACATATTTTTTTATAAATAAAAAATATGTATTAATCTCTCTTTCTATCTCTCTCAAAATCAACTTTTATTTTTTTTAAACCATCTTCTTTTCAGTTCTCAAGGAGCAACTGGACGTATCCAAATAGACTTGATTTGAATTTAAAATAATTTATTTTGATAATTTAAATTATTTATTTTATTATTTTTAGTGTATAAATAATTTAGATAAAAAGTTAAATTAATTTTGTATTGTTTAGTGTCTAATTGGATAATTCTTCTTTAATTCAATAGCTCTGATTAACAACTCTCATGTCTAATTTATTATTCAAAATACAAATGATTAATGTAATATTTATCTACTTGACACATTTTTCACTATTAAATCTTTTAATATCAAAAATTTGAGAAGATTGAAAAGGCAATATAATTTTCTACTATAATATTTTCTTTATCTATCTCATTTAATGTCTATTCCTCTCACAATAATTCTATCTATTGCTTTGTCTTTTCATGATAACAATTCATATGTAAAACATTTAATTATTAAAATAAGATTTTTTTTTCTTTCCTCTTTCCAATTCTTTTATGTAAAAAAGTAAAAACATTCACGGATTTTTTTAATTAATTTAATAAAAAAATTTATTTTTATTTTTATTATCTTTTTATTTATTTATTTTACCTCCATAAATTAGAAAATTAATAAAATTATATTTTAATTGAATGCCTTAAAATTAGTTATTTAAGTAATTATTAAATTATTAATATTACTTTATGTTTTACATTTAAATTATTAAAATAAGATAACTGAGTGCCTTTAGACATGAGTAATAACTAATATAATAATAAGATACCATGATTGATGTGATATGTGTCTATTAATTCAAGGACTGTTATTCCTTCTAAACAATTCAATGATAAGATAAAATTTATTAAAACTTTTGTTTTTTTATCGATTATTATTTAATTCAAGTATAACTATTAATTAAGATGCGATAATTGTATATTTTTTAATTAATTTATTATTATTTAATTTGAGTATTTAAACAATTTATTAATCTGTCATTACTTTTTATATACATTTTTTATTTCTTATAATTTTAATCGTTATTATAAACTACTGAATAATTTTAAAAAATTAAAATAATAGGCACGAATTATACCTAGTGTAACTACAGGGCAGTCTCTAATGAAATATAGCTTTCGTGCAAGTCATTTTATAAATAAAAAATATTTTTTATAAATCAAAACTATATATTAATCTCTCTTTCTTTCTCTCTCACAACCAACTTTTATTTTTTTAAACCATCGTCTTTTCAGTTCTCTAGGGAACAACCGGACTTATCCAAATGACTTGATTTGAATTTAAAATAATTTATTTTGCTAATTTAAATTATTTGTTTTATTATTTTTAGTGTATAAATGGTTTAGATAAAAAATTAAATTAGTTTTGTATCGTTTAGTGTCTGATTGGGCCATTCTTTTTTAATTCAATGGCTCTGATTGGCAACTCTCATGTCTAATTTGACACAAAAAATAAAATGGCTAAAATGCCAAAAATTTAAATTAAATATTAATTCTTAAAATAATTTATTTACATTTTTTTCAAAAATCGTTAATATCTCCCATTAATAGCTTATTTATTATAAATGTCACCTATATATAATCGTTATTATTAACCACATAGAAGGGTAAAACTATTTAATTTAAACAAAAAATAAAAAAATTAACTTTTTATCCAATTAATGAAAAGTTAGCCGAAAAGCTAATTCATTAAATAATCTATTTTGAATTAAATTTAACTTTTAAATAAAAAAATAAAAAAATAAAAAAATTAAAATTAAAATTAGTTGCTAATCAGGCCACTAAGATTTGTTTACATAACGATATTGATGAATAGTATGATTCTATATTAGAATAACATATTTATTTCTTTAATTTTGGGAATGAATATGTATTCTCATTTTTTTTTATTGGAATAATTATTTCAATGGAATAATTATTTTAATTTTAAAAATGCAAACCAAACATGAGAAGGAAAAAAATTAAAAGCTAAAATGATTATTCTATTCTAGTATATTTTTATGTATCAAATAAAATTTGAAGCTAAAATGGCCATTATATTTCAATCTATTCTACATACAAAATGACTACCTTGAAAGCCATTATTTTACCACCTTGGCACTTTCTATAAATTCAAAATCAAGAATTTTTTTTTTTTTTTTTTTTAAATAGATTTTTTCTCGCCTTAATTAAATCTTGCAAAAAATAGGTAAAACGCCACCAAAGCCATTGCTGGTACTTAAACCAATACTTACTAAAAATGTCGCAAAAAGTGGTATCGGAAATACACTAAATGCCGGTAAAAAATTTTCGACAAGTATTAACAGCGTTTCATAAATACCGGTAAAAAAAAATATCGCCAGCGTTGTTTTTCGACAACGATGAGATTTTATCGACATTTATTTAAAAGTCGAAAAAACATTTGAAGAAATGTTAAAAATAAACGCTGGAAATATAAATTATGAGTAAAAAACGCTGACGAAGATGAAGACACTGAACAATAAAGGAACAGAGTAAATTAATGTTCAAGTTAGCTAGGTTAATATTTTTGGTTTTTTATATAAATGTTGTGAATAAATCAGTGGCGATTTCAAAATTTTTTATTTATGGGTTTATTTAAAAATTTAATTTTGATTTATTTTATAAGATAATAATTTTACACTAGTTAATAATTAATCATCTATTATTAGCATACTATAAATTAAATTATACGTATCAATTAATAAGTGGAATACATTTTTAACATAATCGTATTATTGTTTTGATAAAAAAAAAATATAAATACATAAATTTTTATAATTATATTTGACGAGATTTTGATTTCGTTTGGCAACTGGACTTTAAGCTAGACTTTTTGCTTAAAGTCATTTTATGCCAAACAAGCAAAAGTCCGTTTTGTAAACTGTATGCATGATTTTAAGTTAAAATATAATAAGCAAAAAAGTTTAGCTTAAAGTGCCTTTAAGCCAAAAAAATTTTAAGTCAGAAAAAATTTGTTATAATTTTTTTAAATATTTTTTTACATAATTTTATATTCAATATGGATTTCATTTTCATTTGATAGATTTTGACTAGTAAATTTTAAATATATAATTATTATAAAAAATAAATGTATATAATAAAATTTATAATATTTGTAAAAAATATATAAAATTATTTTATATTAGAAAAAATGCTAAAAGGCTAAAAGCCTTTGGTTCCCAAAAAAGTATTTTTACTTTTTTTGGCTTTAAGGCAGAAGGCAAAAGCTAGAAAGCCTAATTTTAAGCTATTTTCCAAACAAAACCTTTATGTTTTAAAATCGTTACATAATAATTTAGTTATCAATAGTATCAGAAATATTATTTTCAATGTGCGATCAATCAATCATTAAATCAAACTAAATAAAGAATTGATGATTGTTTTATATTTACGATTGTGAAAAAATAGCTCAATGTGTAATACTATAATTAATTTGTAATTTGTGAAATTTTGTGTCATGATTTTCTAAGAACTACGAATGTATTATTAATGTTTGGAATAAAAATACTAAGAGAAGTAATTTGATACAACGCGATGAAGATAATTGTATAGTATTTTATATTATTACGGAATCAATTAATTTTTTTAATAGGGTCAATTATACAATGTACCTATCACATTTATGTGCTTCCAACGCCAGTGGGTTGCTTACAGTAAATGTTTATGACCGAAACTTAGTTGGCAATGATAGTTTGCAAGCTTATTTTGTATTCTTTGTAGATTGTCAATGGGTTGCTTACAGTAAATGTTTATGACCGAAAGTTAGTTGGCAATGATAGTTTGCAAGCTTATTTTGTATTCTTTGTAGATTTTTCAGTGTAAGTTAATTTATTATTGTAATAGATATTATTATATTAATGACAGGCATGTCTCATGGGTGATCAAATATCGCCTCGAAAAACCCCTAGTAGTGCTGTTCCAATACTTTTCCAGTCCATGTCTATGTATTTACCGAATAGGAGATCCAGCTTTTTAATTAGAGATTTCGGAGAAGGTGGATCAGTTATATATGAATGCAGAGCTCGTCCTAACATGTCCGAGATTGATATACGTAGAGAAGGAGTTGGTATTACGAAGCTGGATCCTGAACCGTCTGTTTCTGAGGTTAGAGTCAGGAAAGATGAAGTTGATAGGAGATGTTCTGTTATTATGAACTCTCAGAAACTTTTCAATATATTAATAAATGTAATAATGAGTGTTAAAAATAGTGATGAGAGTAAAGAGATAATTACCGATGAGAAGAAAAACATTGTAAGCAAATGAGATGCTCAAACATTTCATTTTCACAGATAATATTTAATAAAATTTTTCATTAATAAATTCATAGATTACATTGGATTCTGCCTACTCTTTAAAGAGTAGTTTAAGATTAATATCCATGTGACAGGACATACTGCGATTACATAAAATAATACAAGAAATACCGTATTTACATCTTATTTTTTACGATATTTTTCATTAATAACATAGTCTCTTTGTGTCCCTAAGAGTTCTTTTTTACATAGTAAAAATTTAAAGGTAAATCATCTATAACATTATATAATGCATGTGGCTTATAGTTAGAAAAATTCATGTTGTTACAAAAATAATTATGTAATCCTAAACCCCTTGCCTATACTGCCTTTCCTGATTTAGACAGTTCTTCAATGATTAAGTTTAGGAGGGCGATTCGGGTTCATCTCTGTCTCCTAAAAATGTTAACACGTCAGGGTTCGTAGCTACTAGAATAATTATAGTTTGAATATGTTCTATAATTTCTTGATGCATGTGGTGAACGTCTTGTATGTGTTGTGTGCCGTTGAAGTATAAGTGAAGTTAGTTCTTACTTATGCATAAGATATTTGTGTTAGCCCAGTCCCTAATGGTCTGTAGGATATTAGGAAAAGATGTCCACTTTAGTGTGTAGACAGCTGAGGGCTCTGGCCAGTGTTGGTTAGCTGCGTATTCCAAATTACGCAGTTGGGTGACCCATATAAATGATTGTTGAGCTTGGACTCTAAATAAAAAGTCAGATTTGAAAGTGGATTCATTAAGAATGGAGGTCCAGATGGTATTTCTATTCTTTTTTGGGTTCTTTTTGGTGGATTTGAAGACTCTCTTGTTAATGAAATTTCCCTAATTGGTTATGTAGTCGGCTACGTGGGCATTTGAACGTAGTACTTGTATGCTTCGATGGAAAGGCTTATCAACTACTATAGGGTTTTTGATATCGCAGTGTGTAGGATTTCTTATGTTGAGCCTCTTCTCCGTATGGAGAATGATATGGAGGTGAGGCTCACCGTCTTGATGAATTTCAGTAACAATTCTTATGTAGGTAGGGTTGTACAGTGAAAACAGTGACTAGATGTGATTTAATATAAATTGTGCAATTAAATTGTACTTAGGATATGATAGAAAGAGGAATTTATCTTAAGCTCTGAAAGAAGAAAGAGTTCTGGCTATATTGTACCGATGCATCTTACATCAAAACTGGATCTATTACTGTTTAGCATGAGACTGAGACAATATATAATTTACCAGTGTTTTATTAAAACACCAATATAGGATTTGAGCAAAAATATCTTTACCTAGCATTAAATAAAATTCTCATGACGGACAAAATTTACATATTTAATTTATAAAGAATTCTTACGTGGCACAATCTCATTCCATAAACTGTTTGGTCTAGTTTAATTTCGAAATGGAGAGAGATTTTTATTTTTTATTTTTGGCTCAGTTAAATTGTTAGAAAAATTATATAACAAAATAATTCACAAAAAAGTGAAGTGAAGAAAGAAAAAGGAAGAAAAAAAAGTATAAAAGAATTATTTTTTATTACAGGTTTAGTTTGCAAGAAAATTATAAAAAAAGGTAGTTTAAATTTTTTCTAAATGCACAATTCTATACTTTTTACATGATCTATTTTATGATAAATATTTTTCACAAAAAAATTTATTATCGTGTATTTCGTATTTTCTTGCAACAACTGAGCCGCACAAAAAAAAAAAAGAAGTTATTTTTTCTTTTTTTTTTTCCATTAATTGAACTGATACCTAAATTCTACCTTTTCTAATCCCTCACAAACTGCTCTAGCAAATTTTCTCTCTCTTTGTTCCCTCTCTCTCTCCACAATTTGCAATCAAATTCAAATTAGTGTCATTTAATCATCGTTTGTTTCGATATAAAATATTTTATTTATTTATTATTATTTAATTAACAAAAAATAAGTAAAATAAATTTTTTAAATAAAATATTTTACATCTTAAGATGAAATTCTTTTTCATTAAATAAATTGATAAGCTATTTTTTATTTTTTAAGAGATATGTTCTGAATATGACCTTTTTTAGATTTTAGATTTTTTATGTATTAATTTTTAGAACAGAGATATATAAGCCAACGACGGTGGTGATTACTGTTTATAAATTTTTTAAAGGCTTTTTTATGTAATTTTTTTCGTTTTTAATAATTTTTTTTATGTTAGTTCAAACAATAATACTTTTTATATTTATCTTATTACGAGAAATCAAAAAGTAAAAAAGTAACTAAAAAATAAAAAAATTTATATAAGAAAAAAATCCTTAAAAAGTCTTTAAAAACAAACTTTAGGGATTTTTTCATTTTTAGAAAAAATTTTCACATTAGTTCAAATAATGATACTTTTAAAATTATATCATTACGAGAAATTAGAAAATTAAAAAGAAAAACAATTTTTAAAAAAGACTATAAAAAACCTTAAAAGCCACTTTAAGGCCTTTTAAATGTTTTTTGGGTGAAATTTTTTCAACTCCAGCCAAAACAATTATATTTTTAAATTTATTTTATCATTGATCAATCAAAATAATAAAAAAATCTAGACCAATATTTTAAAAAAAAAAATTCAAAAAGTTGAAAAAAAAGTCACAAAAAGAGCAATAAAAAAGCAATCCCAAATAGTAACGAAATTGCAAGAGTCATAACTTTATTATGAAAAATATATTGTTTTAGTCCAACAATAAAAAAACTCCATTTCAAAAATATTTTTCATGTGGCAACTAAACACTAGAAAATAAAAATAAAAAACAATTTTCTTATACAATATTTTATACGTAAAAAATATTTTATATTAAAACAAGCGAAACCTTAATCCTTTTTTTTTTATTTTTTATTCCATCACTTTTTTATAATAAGAAGCATTGCTTGTGCACAAAAATTAGAGAGTAAATAATGTTGGCTACATATTTTTGTGTTTCCATGTCTCAAGTCCTTGTCATGTTGTTTTTGTTATTGAGTTTGTGGGTTGCTAATGCAATCTATTTCCTGTACAGTGTTGTGAAGTTGCCATCAGACAAAAATATATGTTAACAAGGATAGGATCGAACCCAGAATTTTAATTTTAAAAATTAAATAGTTCTTGTAAATGATAGATATTAATTTTTTAAATAATATTTAAGGGGATGAACATATATAACTTTAATTTATTTTAAAAATTAATACTATTATAATTGTAAAATTAATTTGTGTAAAACTTTGGGTGGTCACCATTCACCCTCTTGGTCCATCTGTGAAAGAAGAACGATAGACTGGGATCTACACACACATCATTCAGCTTGAGTTTGGTTTTTAAGAGCTTTTTTTGGGTCAATTTTGATGTTTTTTTTTAAATTTAGTTTTTGATATAAATTCTTGGCATTCTCTGGTTCTTTATAATAAGATAAATCTGAAAATAATGTCAATTCAGGCTGAAGTTAATTTCTTTTTTTACTAATGATAAAAAAGCCACTAAAAATCTATTAATAGGCTCTCTTTTTTTGTTTTATCTATTTTTTTTTTAAATTTCTTATGATGGGAGAGTTCTAAAAATATAATTATTTAAACTAAATAATTAAAAATTTTACTAAAAATAAAAATAATTACATCAAGAAGTTAGGACATTAACAAACAAACAAACACACACACACACATGTAGTTTTTTGAATTCATGGCTATACAATTTGAACCCATCATTCTTTTCTAAAAAATCATTAAGTAGTCTCGAAATAACACGTAGTATTATTTACTTGATATTTTTAGTATTTAAAAATAGTAATACAAATTAAGTGAGTCTGTTTTGTCTTTTATTTATTTAATAAAAATAAGCTCATATTATTCTATTTTGAATACTTTTTTTAATATAATTAAATAAAAATATTATATAAATAATACTGTACGATATTTTTAGACTACCAAATAATTACTCTTTTTTGTTTTTCATTCAAGATAAGTATTCATCTTTCTATACTTCACAATATATTCCTTAATGTTTAATTTTGTCCTATTGGGGTTGGTGAGCATTGGACGGAACCCACGAAGTTAAGGATGAGAGAGACACGTCCCTGCTGTGACCAAAGTTGCAGTAGGGATGCTATGAGAATATTTTGGATTATAATTTAAATTTTATAATTTAATTAAAATTATTTATTATTTTATATTTAATTATTAGTTATTTTGTGTAAAAACTCAGGTCAATTGGGTATCGTTAGTCATATGATTGAAGTAAGTTTCGTTTCAAATAAAAAAACTAAATTATAGGATTTTAAAAATAAAATATAAGTTAAAATATACCAATCATAAGACTATTGATGTCCAATTGACTTAATATTTTACACAAATTAACGTCTCATTAAGTGTAAAATAATAAACAATTCTAATCAAATTATAAAATTTAAATTTAAATTCAAAATGTCTTAACAGTATTCCTGCTGTGACTTAGGTCACAACAGGGTCCCTCCCTCCTGAGAGACACGGTCTGTTGTCTTATCAAGACATGGGCTCCTACATGTAATCAAGTCTCGGACTTTGTGGCACCCTTAGACGTCTAAGCTTTCGTTCGTATGTGCGTTTTCTAGAGTAATTATTAGGTATTTTTAGAGGATAATGGCCTGTTTGAAAATTTTGCTTATTTATTTATTAATAAATTAATTAATTTATTAATAAATTATTTTATTTAGATAGAGTTATTTATTTATTTATTTGTTTATTTAACTATTTAAATAAATTTATTTACTTATTTAATTATCAAAACGAGTTTATTTAGCTTATAAGCCAACTTATTTACTTATTTAGGCTACTTAAACGAGCTTATTTGCTTATTTATTTATTTGACTACCCAAACCAACTTATTTACTTATTTTCTTATTTATTTTTAATTTATTTAGTTACTCAAATGACGTGACTTATTTTTTGACTTATAAACCAATAAGTAAATAAGCAATTTTGTCCAAACAGGACCAATGCGATAAATTTATTTAGCATTTTCACCAAATATAATAGTGATAAATTTTATGGTGGAACGCGATTACTAATTTTTATTTAGTGATTAGGAAATAAAGAGTGACTCACATTATATAAGTTATAATTATTTGTTTATCGAAAACATCACGTGGCATCTCTTACATAGTACTTGTTAGGATTTTATGTACTCGAATCCTCTAATGCAGCGAAAAAAATAAAAAGAGCCACGACTTCAATCTACACAAAGTAATTAAATAAAAACATATATATATACATGGTTCGATTGAATAGTCTACAAAAAACATGATAGAACAAGAACAACCAAATGAAAAAATAATCTACTATTAACAAATAAGGATTACAATTACTCTCTCCCTCTCTCTGTACACGCTCTTTGGCCTTCAAATTGAGCATCTCTAGTATATCTCGCATTGTGTCTTAGGATTTTTGATGTATAACTCCTTTATATAGGTTTCAATGGAATACAAAGGAAATCTTAGTCGTAAAAAAAACTACTACCCTAAACAGACCACTTGAACGGTCATATACAGGCTTCTGTTTTTCTACAGTTTGCAGAGCTTCTGGTGACTATTTTTCACCACTTTTAACATTTCACGCTGTCCAAAATTTGTATCAAACGAGAATGTCAAAAATTCAAGACACAACCCCAATAATCTCCACTTGGGTTTGAATTTCTGAACCATTTTAAAGAATTGTCAGTTGCCTCGACCTGCATCCCGGGTATGAATGTCCACCCTCTTTGACTTACTACGTTTGTTGATCTAAGCAAGCCGCATATATCAAAGCTTTGTGCCGTCCGTGATACTCAACCAAGAACTCAACAGCAACATTCTTTAGGTTAGCTTTTGTATTTTCTACCGAGTCCTGACAAGATGTGTAGCATTTTCTTGACAGTAGTTTATCTTACAATCACAGTTATTCAAATACAATATTACCCAAAAGATACACTATTTTAGAATAAAGTTCATTAGGATCAAAGTTCAATTTACCTTTTCTTTCTTTAAATTTTAACGCAATATAATAATATAAATGTATTGATCACAATTAAGCACAACACATCACCAATCACACACATACCAAGGAGAATCATTAGGAGTGACACGTCAATCCGGATAACTAATCCAGATTTCTCATAGAAAGAATGTCGGTCAAGCGCTTTTCTATTTCGAACCCTGGAATAGTTAACTGGACGCCCAAAGGCAAGTCATATCACTCCCAAGATTTAACCTCATGCATATATAATAATACAATTCATGCCGTATAGTGATGCCTATACCAATCAAACAATTTATATACAAAAGACATCATTACCCACAGCTCATACGTATTCGAACCTTGAGTTCTGACACCATTCTGTCACGCACTCAATTCCAAGCCATGTGAACCCCACGAAACAACCTACTTTTGTTAATTCAATATTAGGAATAACTCCATTTGAAGAGAAATAGTTAAACTTAGCTTATTTTAAAAGTTGTCGCTATCTCAACTTTAAGATTTCTAAGTATAAAATTGAAAAATTTTGGCAAATTTTTTTCTATTTTTTGGACTATTTCAAATTTTATCTGTAAACATGTCAAACTCAAATCACAATATATATATATATATATATATATATATATATATATATATATACACACCTGGAATCTTAACTCACAATCACGGATTAAACTACATAACGATTAATATTTTTTATTTCATTACTATTGCATTCATCTCCATGAGAATCAAATCATACATGAATTTTCACTAGATTCGTATACCAATTATATTCATCCATGACAATCTCATAATTTGTATAAAGTTTCTCAATACAAGATTTTGAAACAAATGCATGGAGTTTGAAATTTTATACATGATTCACATCTTTAAATCAAAAGTAAATGTTGGTTCCTTTCTTTCTCAAAACATTCTTTAAGATCATAACCTGCGATTACTCTTCTTTTTTTTAATCGTCTGAACTTGTAAAATATTTATTCAACATACGTGAGCCGAAACTCGTAGGATAAGGACTAAAAATGATACATTGCATGATATGTGAGGTGTAAATAAATATACCATAATGCAATCACTTTTTAAATTACTTTCATACCCTGGCAATGTCATACGCATTTTCTAAGTTTTCAAGAAGATATTAACCCATCCTCGTTCCAATATCTTATCACAACTAATTTTTTATTTATTTCATTATTATCAAGTAAACCTTATTGTATACTATACAACATTGCCATCAACACTCACATAACATGTATTCGAACTTTCATCATTTTATTTTTTAGTTTCATCATTCTCTTATTCTCATTAATTACTCACACACACTTCAAATCTCGGTTCCCATTATTTGTTTCTCTTTTCCAAGGTTAAATTATCTTTTCTATTCATCAATTCTCAATTTTCAAGTTTGCTTCCATTTATCTCTTTTAATATCATACTCGAATACGCATTAGCATAAACCTCTGGTAAGGCATTTTCTATTCAGTTTCTTTCAAACTCATTGTTTCTCTGACCAATAATCCTTTTATCGCATTGGATCTAAGGCATAAACATTTCAATCATAAACTCTAGCTCGTTTTGCAGGCCTCGGCCGAGGGAACATGACACCAAAAGCATAGATTTTCGGGGATTAACCCGATGGGAACAACACTTAGCTTGCGCAAGTTTTTGATCTTTCATCGAGGAGCTATTCAAGCCCAACTTAATTACATTTCAAATCATTTCGATTTCCCGTAGGAACACCGAGGAGGCGACCCAATACCAAACCAATACCAAACCATTTCGATTTTTCGAAGGAACATCCGGAAGGCAACCCGATATCAAACCAATACCAAACTATTTTGGTTTTTCGAAGGAACACCCGGGGGGCGACCTGATATCAAACCATTTCTTTATCGGTTGCATTATTTCTCTTTTAAGTTCAATATCATAATCTTAAACACTTTTTCATCAATCCAACTTTTATTCTCATGTCACATCATCTAACATATAATGTGATCTTATCTTTCCATTTTAATGATGAAAATTTCATATGTATACCTGACATGGTTCTTCCTCATGTGATTCTTAATCACCCAACTTTCACTATATAGTCAATTGTAATTTATCATTCATCCCATTTTAGTCACAAAATTCATTACAAACTTATAGTTTTTTCAATCACAAAATTAAAACTAACCAAACTTTAATCATAAAGTCAATTGTAATTCATGGTTCATCAATTTACAAGGCCCAAGTTTACGTTCATGTATCCCATATTCACATTACCACAACTTTAAGGAACCATATCATTTTGACATGAAATAAATCAAACCAATTTCACCATTTTTTCAAGTTTCTCAATAAAATTACACATGTGGTTCACGATCATTAAATCACATTTTATATACAAAATTTATTAATTTCTATTTCATAATTCACTTTATCATGTCTTAAACACGACATTAATTTGATTCATTTTCACCCAACATGTATCATTATCGCATTCAAAACGTGTATGCTTACGTTCACTTAACTAACTCAAGAATTTAAGCTTACATCTTGACTATTCCAAAATTTATTCATAACTTGAGTTCAAACCAATATTCATGGGTTATCCACTCAACACTTATCTCAATCACACATTATTATGTCATGGTTTTAAATATATTTATTTTCAATTTAAGGAGTAATAATCACAAAGCAAGTTAATCCTCAACTTATCATATCATCAATTTATGAACTTATTCAACTTCATAGCCCCTAGTCAACCCACATGATACATACAATTTATAACTTCCTTGAGATTTGCTATACTCAATGTTCAACTTAACACAACCTTAATTCTATATTTATTCTCATATCTCCAACTTTTATTATTTGTAAAGATAATAATATCACAGGATTCAAATCCAAAACACAGTTACCTAATTACATTATAATTAAATATGTATAGTTAATTTGTATAATAACTCTAACAGTCCAAGCCAAAACTCTAAAATCTCATAATAGTATTTCTTAAATTAATTTTCCTTCTTCATGACCTATCAATCTTTTATTTAAATACAACACCAACTTAGTTCAATCTCATCAATCAACTAAGTTTTCATACTTCATAACTACGTAACAAGGGTTTACGCCCAATAATCTTCAATATGTAAGATTGAGTCACCAATTCAGCCATTAACCTATATTTTATCAAGCTACAAAGTTCAAGTATTTGAATATTAAATTTTATTCAATTGTACATAAAACCCAACCAAATAACCAAATTAAAAGATTTAAAGTTATAGTTTTAACCCGTTTGCTTGAGATCAATCCAAGTTTCACATAAATCACTCAAGATTCAACTCGATTTCATAATCCATTAATCCTTGTATCAATTACCAAGGGAAATGTTTAAATCCATTAACTCGTATTGTCACGCCCCAAACCCCAAGGTCATGTGAAAGCCCACCACAATACTATTTATGAAAATAGGATCTTCAGTTGGAAAATCATTAATTCAAAATATACAGCATTTGAATAAAAGAACCCAAGATTCATCTCTCATAAATAGTAAACATACAGTTCTAGACATGCACAATATAGCGTCTCAAGGCATACAAAACTCGCCTTCAAAAACAGGCATCGCATGTAAGAATACATGTTTCAAAATAACAGAAAAATTAATACAAGTCTCCCACCACCACGGACGTCTCTAGGTCAACTCCTCATGTTCACCTATATTTGAAATAGGTTTTACAACAAAATTGCATGCAGGTGTGCTCCATGTATCTTTTAGTTAAAAATTACATGCCGTAGGATTTAAAATTTTTTTTGGATACTTGTTTGGCGTTCTATATATATATGTTATGTATTTTTCATATTTAATTTTGAATATTCTCTCTTTGCCTCCATTTTCTTTATTTGCATGCATTTGAGAAATCTTATTAAAGAACCAATGATGATTAGTAGAGGTCAACCTTACGATTGGGGCGAACGAGGTGCCTAACACCTTCTCTGATTAGTACCTTATCTCCCAAACTTTTTCTCTGGTTAAAGTTTCAAAGATCAGTAGTCATTTTTATTTTTCTTAGTTTTTCTCAAAAATTTAGTGGCGATTCTATTTTCAATAAATTATTTTTTTAAAAATTTGACTTTCAAAGTGTTAAAATATTTTTTAAACATCTTTTGAATTTGTTATTTTTGAATATTTCTAAAATTTCAAAATTTCGGCGCCACAACCGGTTGCCCAAGGGACAAGACGCATCATTCAAAAAAAATCCAACCACCATACCCAATTAACACGTAGCATGCAAACATCAAGCTATTTCGAAGATACATCATGCTAACACACAGATACATGAATGCCACACATTAATACAACTCTCATGTAATGGATCAACCATTCTCACGGCACTTAGGTATTTAAACCTAGAGCTCTAATACCAATCTGTAACGCCCCGAATTCGTAACAATATAAACCCGTATAATTTTAAGAAGAAAATAACCCAATTAAAGAGATCCAAACCCAATGCGCTTGTAATAAAAATACTTTGTAAAAAGAATCCAAACTTCTAATTTTCTCATCAAAAATAAGGATAAAAAGATTTAATTACTTTTGCAAAGTTTTCTAAGAATAGATCAATTTGGCCCCAAAAAATGGCCCAAAGATACAAACAAAACCTCCAATTTTTAAATCAAAAGTCCCAAAATTTCCCATTAGCGATTGTCCGCTCAAGCGGCCCCTCCACTGCTTGAGCAGTGAGGTACCCAAGAGCTTTTTAGCCAAAATCATGATTTTTTTAAATGTTAGGAAGACACTTGATTTTCATAGGTTTTGAACATATTTGACGATACAATGAAATTCCAAGGAAAACATATATTTAGTAAGGAAACATCTCCATTCAATCCGATAATTCGAATTGTCTAAAGTTTGAAATCACAATATTTCATCTAAAGCCAAGGAATCCAACCATAAGACGAGTCCAACGCCCTCACATGCATACAAGATATGAAATTATGATCTTAAGGTCTTACAAAATGGGTTACTCAAACCCACAAACATCCATACAAATTATTCAAGGGAATTACATCTTTACAATTTCTATTCTCAAAAGATATTATCAAATGGTGTGTAATTCTACTAAGCTACACAAAAAGAGTCTCCAATACCGTACTTCTTAGTTCATGACTTTCTTTCCACTATCACCTAAAATGTTATTAAACAACATGAGTCAAGACTCGTAGAAAATTGATTAAAAATGAATATATGAATGATATGCGATGATGGTTATACGAAATGCAACACATAGATTTATCAAAATTAAATTTCATTCTTTATCAAAATTAAATTTCATTCTTTATCAAAAAAACTATTCACATAACCAATTTTTCTTATGCAAATTAGACCCAATTTTTCTCACAATCCATCATTTAGTCATTTATCTCAATTTCATTATACCCATTTTAAATTATCAATTTTCACTACTCCCACATATACATACATATACGTACACACATTTTATCCATTTCTCTTCATATCTCAACCATTTCATGATTTTACAATCTAACTCGATTTAACAACTATTTTACGGTCTTTCACCGAGGAAAAAGTGCCAAACTCAATTCAAGTCATGTACTTTTTACGGCCTTTTATCATGAGCCAAGCATTCAACTCAATTATGGTTTCTCTCGTTAACACCCAACACATGCGAGAGTTATAATTATTATTAATCGCCGATATAGCATCAGTTTCACATTTGGGTTTTAATAAACTCGAAATCCCTCCCAAACATCCCATGGTTCTTCACATTTATCCAATTTCATACATTTGGGTAATTAGCTTAAAACTCTAGCCAACACCATGCAGTTATCAAAACTCCAAAAGTTCACATGGTTTGTTCAAAATTCCAACATATTATTATGTGAATTTCAAATATTATTAAGTTCATGAATTTTATACATGTAAATAGGCCTCTACAACACAAAATTTATCAAATCATTAACTAATTTCACCATTGAGTTCATCAATCCAAAAAAAGTCCCCCAATTTTTTAAGAATTACCTCAAAAATCAAACTCTAATTTCCCATCCTTCAAACTCAACCGTATCCAACAACAAGTTACAATTTTTTTAAACCACCACAAATTAAAGATTTAACATACTTTAACATTAAATCCTAACCTAGGATTTTAAAAATATAGATTTATCATGATTTTATATGTAAATTCAAAACAATCAACTCATATCCAATAATGTTCATGATAAGTCATAAATCCTATCTCTTGGATGCACAAGACACATATGTGTATGGAGTCATAGCAAGCTTCAAACACGAAGACCTCCAATCGAGAGGTGAGAAGAAAGCATCCAACGCCAAGCTTGAGCTTTCAATGGGTGTTCCACCAAGAGAGAAGCAAAAAATCACCACTAATGGAGTAAGAAAAATCCTAAGAAGCACTAAGGGGAGTTCTAGGGTTGCTAACACAAGTTCAGAGAGAGAAGAAAAAGAAAAAAATAAAAAAGAAAGGCTTAGCCCGCAATTTTAAAAGTCTGCTCACCAACAGTTTGCTCGAGCTGGCTCCTCACTGCTTGAGCGGTCCCCTGAGTTAAAAACTCTCTGCCACCTGTCCGCTCGAGCGGGCTCCCCATGCTCGAGCGGTCAGCGCTGGATGGGAACCTAAACAAAAGGTGCGTAAATGAATCGAATCATAAGCTAAACACTCAAGACTTACCCAAACAACCCGGACAATTGTTCTTATGCACTACCACACTTATAATTATTGCTAATAGTTGTTGTCATGATTAAGTTTTAATTTTTTTTTCACAATTAAATATTCAATCATAGGCCACCAAACATACCACAACAAATTTTAAATAAATCCTTTTAAATTTCAAGGGATCGGGTCCCTACAAGAACGTTCTGGGATTCTAAAAACATAACGGCCGCGACCATTCAATGTCACGACCGTGTGTTTTATTAAACCTACAGCCACAGTTGTGAGCTTTTTGTAGGGCCAAAAGTATGAAAATCTTTTTTTTTTAAAAACTGTCTATTATCCTTTTATTCTTAAGGTTTTCGTTTCTTTTTGTTTGGTTTTGCATTTTATGTGTCATGACTCGTGTTCTTATTGGGAAAAACATATGGTAGATCTGGTCTAGTTCAAATGGGTTGTAGTCTCCATCCCGTACATCCCATTCCTTTATGTTTTGTAGTTCTAAAAATATAACAGCCGCAACAATTCAATGCCATGGCCGTGTGTTTTCTTAAACTTACAACAATAGTTGTTAGATATTTTCCTTTGGCCGCATCGTTTTCTCCATGAATGTCATGACCGCTACATCCTCTTGCTACGTTCGTGAGGTTTTGTGAGGCTAGTGACATGAAAATTGTGTTTTAAGCATTTTATTATTTGTTTTAGTATTCTATACATTTTGTTTTTAGAAATAGTACTTCTGTAAGGGGTCAAGGATTGTAGATCTAATCTAGATCTAATGGGTTATGATTTCTATTTCGAATACCCAACATATTTAAGTTTGTTTTAGGCTTTAAATGTTAAACACTCATTTTAGACCGCAAAATGCCATGGCCGCAACATTTAGTTGTCACGACCGTAACATTCTTCATCTTAATTTCTTACAGTAACCCTATATTTGTCATGACTACGAGTTTTGTGACTTATTTTGTCATGGCCGCAACACGTATTGCTACGGCCGTAAATTGTTTGTACATCAAGTAGCATAAAAACTGTTGTTAGTTCTAGGCAACCCAAGATGGGGCGAATTGAATTTTAAAAAATAAATAAAAATTTTAAAACCTTATTGAAAACCTTTTAATAGTACAATCAATTAAAGTAGAATAAGAAAATATTCAAGCAATTGAAATACTAAAAAGGTTAGGGATAGAGAGATAAAATCAGATACTAGAAATTTTATAGTGGTTCGGCTTCTTCCAAGCCTACGTCCACTCCTCAAGTTCTTCTTTGAGTATTTCTACTATATAAAATGCTTCACGGGCACATTTCAAACCGTTACAATTTCAAAACTTCGCTTGAGCTATCCGAATATTTACGGGCACATTCAAAAGCCTAACACAGCTTCAAGAAGATCCTATAAAAATAAACTCTTATTTGATAAGATTTACTTACTCACTCAAATGATAAAATGTGACTCACCATTGAATACAATAAATGAAGAGTATTAATAAAAAACGCTCACTCTCTTTACAGAAATAATTTACAATAAATGAGAAAGTAAAGAGAGATGAGGAACAAGAGATGGAGATTCAACAATAAATGAAGACTTAAAAATTCTGAATTTGATTCAAACAATAGAACAATAAATATATGTCTCCAATTGGAGTAAATGTTGAGAAGTTACTCCTTTTATAAACTATTGTGCATTTATGACCGTTGGAGGTAGGTGAGAGTAACAAATGCAAAAAATCCAACCGTTGAGGTCTGCCTCGAATTTGAATTTTTGTCGCCGATGTCGACACAAAGACTTTTCGTGTCGACACAAATTGTCTGGGTAGAATTTCTTAAGTGGTTGGGTCGACACAAATTTGCTGAGGGGTCGACACAAATTCTGCACTCTACTTTACCAATATCACGGTGTCGACACAATTGAATCTGGTGTCGACTAGTTTGAAACTTCAACATCCGGAGGAGGCACTTTGTGTTGACTCATGTCATCTTTGGTGTTGACACTAAATTATGCAGGAAGTCTCGGTATATTTGTGTCGACACTTGAGGTCTCTGGTGTCGACACCACAAATTCTTTAGGGAGCCTCGGGACTTTTGTGTCGACTCATCTTCAATTGGTGTCGACACCTTAAATGCTGCAGGTGGCCTCGGTACTTTTGTGTCGACACGATTTTCATTTGTGTCGATCCAAAATTTCAGATGCCAAAAGTGAGAAACATTTTTGTGTCGACACAAAACTTATTTGTGATGACTCATTTTGAGTCTCGAGAGCTCCGGTTCTTTTGTGTTGAGATAAAATTTATTTGTGTCGACACTAACTTTGATACTTAAAAAATAATTTCATAAAACTGTTAGGGTGTCAAACGATTTGTTTATAGGGGTTGGTATATTTGATGTGATTTAAGTATACTTTGCCTTAAAAGTGTTTAACTTATTTTTCAATTGAGTTTAATACAAAATATTCTCATACAAGAATACTTAAGTGTTTTAATCATTTTGAGAGATAAATCATTTCTTTTGGCTAATGTGTCAAATTATTTGTGCAAAATGTGTTAACCCTTTCATTTTAAAAATATAAAGATATTATTCTTTTAAAGCCATTTACTTTTAAAAAATGAATTATGAAAATTATTAAAATCAATATAAAAAGTTTTTGAGCTAACAATCACCCCCTTTTGATAATTACACCCATATTAAATTTTTTTAAAAATGTTTAAAAATAATTTTCAATAAGGGTTCTCTTCTTATTAATATACCTTAAAAAACATATATAATCATAGTGGCTAGGCATTCAAACTGTTAGCACAAGTGCTTCATTAATTAATTTTGATGATTTTAATATTTTATTTCTTATAAATAAATATCTTTAATTTGGATAATATTTATTATTTCCAAAATGAAAGTGTTAACCCATTTTGAACA
>JAOTRH010011223.1:1213-18314 GCA_034768845.1 Heliamphora exappendiculata
GAGATTGTTATTATTCATTGTTTAATAAATAATAATAATTATTTTTAAAATATATATATATATATATATATATATATATATTACAAAATAATGCATGTGTAATGATATGACTCTAATCTACTTTTGAAAAGACTACAGTCACATCGGCACACATGCATTCATTAGTGGAGAATAATCCTCCGAAAACGAAAAACATAAAAATAAGAAATCATTAATGTGAGAACAAAATAGGAGGATCCATATAAAATAAAGAAATTAATGACGCCCGTATGGACTAATTTTTGTGTTTTAACTAATTTTTAATTTTTTTAATAATATTCTTAATCTTTTAATTATATTTGTATAGTTTTTCACTTTATATCAATTAGACGAATTAAAAGAGTAAAAATAAATTAATAATATATATTGAAAAACTTGTTTATAATTGTATGGCTTGCTTTGACGAAGCAAAAGAGGTGACAATGACACTCCAGCATTGCGCTAAAATATAATTTTAAGAGTAATTTTGACATGTCAACACATTTATACGGTTCTATAACTTTTTACGTAAAATTACAAAAATATGTCATCCAAGTGTGTTAACACGTAATTTTTCGGCACTAGAGCAAACTCGATCATAATTTACCTACTTGGTATCTTTCTTGGTATCTTTCTGTTCAAGTCCTTGGTAGCTAGGAAATGAGGGGTTAAAGATTATTAAGAAAAAATTTAAATAAAAATGTATAAGTAAAATTTGATAAAAATAAAATGACTTAGCAACAAAGGTGTGAGTTCATTATTTTTAAAAAAGTTACATATATATCATTTGAAAGACATAACTCAGCCCAACAAGTTAAGTAATTATACTATCTAAAATTTAACTTTTGCTTTCGCAAATGTGTATTAACAAATGTAGAGGTGTTAGCTGGAATAATTTTATTGATCGTCTTAGTATTACACCAAAAACTCAATACAAAATAAGAATGTAATGTTATTAACAAAAATTCAACAAATTGCTTCTCCAAGTCTATGTATATCTAGCTAACAAATTTTTCAGGTACTTCAAAATGGCAAGGTTCTTCCCCACTGTGTTAGATCCAAAATCCCGCTTTTCGTGGATTTCGTACACAAACCTCTCGTGTTTTTGGTCGGTTACTTCGGTCTCGAGCTTTTGGCTGAATTCCGTCGCACAGTTTTGTCGTCGACTATTTTTCTTCTATCTTTTGCGCAAAAATATTATTACTCAATTTATTCAAACCAAAATAAAAAATAATAAATTACTTCTTTCATCCACCACGACCTTAAATCATTTATGTTTTAATACTATTTCTTAAAATTTGAGCATTAATCTTTAAATACAAACAGAAGATAACCATGTATACACCAATGTCACCAAAGAAAAAATTACAAATTTTTTTTTTTAATTTGGCACAACTTGTCGACGTCTACAGGTACTAGAGATAATTTATTATAACTATAGAATGTATAATTTTGAGATCAAAAATATTTCAAAATCTAATACTCACAACTCGAGCAATAAAACAAATCATGTTTTTCCGCTCAAGGATTACATCCGCACCTCTGATATTTTTTCATCTCTCTCTACATTTCTACTTGACTACCTAATTTGATTTAACTCTTCACATAAATAATTAGAATTGTAAAATCCTATTTATAAGCAACCCTAAAACCTTAGCTCCCATATAATTACAAAACCCTATACATATTAGATTTCTTGTGGATTCATGACTCTAACTCAGCCCAAATACATATAAATAAAATACTAATTATATGGGTCAGTAGAATATAGACACACATCCAACAAAAACGAGTATGCTACGTCTGTGATTACATTTGGTGACTACATTTAAATACGGTATAATGTGACATTTTATGTATGAAGTTTATATTAATTTGTAGAGTTATCATTCATTTCTAAATATCACAAGTAAGATGTCATATTATTTCATACTCAAATGTGGTTTTAAAATATAATATTTTTATTAAACAATATTTTAATTTTTCAATTTTAAAATACTAAAATAATTTTATAAAAAGAATGACAGTTACTCTTCCAAGTTCTAAACATCTATACAACAAGTTATAATGGTTAATGTGACATTTATTTATTTTGATCCCACTTTTACTTTTCATTCCAAGCAATCTAACGATCGAGATTATCTTTTTATTAGTTTTGAAAATTTCTAATATTAAGTTTTGAATTGTTTTTCTTTTCAATTTGTTGTTAGGATTCTGGCTGAGTTTGTGTATATTATGTTACTTGTTTTTATTGCAGGTTATTTTGTAAATGGTCAAATCGTAAGATTATATAAAAAATATAGAGAACTTGCCAATTGTTTTTAAAATTGAATACTTAGAATAATTATTAATATATTGCACTTTTTTTTTCTATTTAGTATTTTTTAATATGGATTATTCATAGTAATATAAGTTTTTAGAGAAATTATTAAAATACACGAATACTTTTTAAAAAATAATAATATATACAAAACTGTATATAAACAACTATGGAGAACTATGGCCCCTTGCTTTTTGAATAACTGTGCTTGAACATACTAAAAATTAATATGAGCACATGGCGGGAATATATTAGTTGAACATATTGTATGATTAGGCTTGGGAAGGCTAAACTAAGAGGCTAAGTCCTTAGATTTTTTATTTAAGGATTTTTCATCAAAAGCAAATATATGATTTATCACGTGTTCTCTCTTTTTAAAGATTCATTTAATTTAGGAGTCGTAGGAGAGAGATCCATTTAACTTAGGAGTCGAATGATCTCTCGTCGGTTACCAATTGAAAAGCTTGTTTTGTAAAAACTCCATCATAGAACACCGAGAGATTCGGTTGTCTTCAATCTCGTCAAGTTCTTAATGATCATCATTAAGAGTATATGAATAATCTAGATCCTCATAATTATTATTATTACTTTTTATCTTATATTTACCTTGATAAATCTAAAATTCAAATATTAACTGAGTATGGGAAAAAATTATTTAGAGGATAGAAAATATTTTGCCTTTGTATTTACCTGACAAATCTAAAATCTCACCCAAATATTAAGTACAAGTACTTGAGAAAATTATTTTGTGGATAGGAAACAATTTTATCTTGTATTTATCATGACAAATCTAAAATATAAGCTTATATTTGTTTTGAGGGAAATAAATTTGGAATTGATAATTTGAGAGTAAAATATTCTATAAATGGAAAATAACTTTATCCTAGGGAGGGAATGTGACTGAGAATTCGAGAATAAAATATTCATGCTCAAATATAAAAAAAAATTATTATTATTATTATTTTTGAATAGTATTATATATTTTTTATAAGAAAAAACAGTTTTTTATTGTTAGTTTTAAAAAAATTATTTTTATTTATAGAAAATTCAGTTTATTCTTTTTTTAAAAAAAAACTGTTTGTTTTTTAAGAAAACTGTTTATTATTATTAATTTTAAAAACAACATTTATTTATTATTTCTTATTTTAAAGACTGCTTTTTAATTATTTTAAAAACTGGATTTTTATATATTGCTTATTTTAAAAACTATTTTTTTTTTGTTTTTAAGAAACTTTCTTTGTTTGTATGTTACTCTTATTATAAAAAAATCTGTTTTTATTTCTTTATTATTTTTTAACTTTTTTGTTTTTATACTCTTTTTTATATATTTTTTTCTAAACTGCTTATTTATTTTTTAATTATTTTTTGTTTTATTTTTAAAACTATTTATTTTTCTTGTTTCTTTAAAAACATTTTTTTATATTTTTTCTATTTAAAAAATTGTTTATTTTTTAGTTTGGTCCATGTTGGTTTGTATATAATTGTGTAGCGTATTATTGTCGTTTATGCATAAAATTTGTTTTCAAATTTACAAATAAAATGTTGTTTATGATAATTTCTAGTGTCCCGTAAAATAACAAAATATGGGAATGAACAAAAAGAGAGATTAACAATGCATTGGTATTACTATTCTAGGATTATTAGTGATAAAATACTAAATACTCCATAATCTTTATCTTCAAAACAAATATGGCCTAAAAGTGAACTATGAGCAGTTGAAAACCATTAAGACTTGGGTTCGTAGTTCTTAGAGAAGAAGGTATTGAGATTGACTCAAATTTAATTTTAATGGATCAAGTTTATAAGTATCAAATTTAAAATTCTTACCCAGTCAGTGGTATTGAAGGATATGAAAACTGAAATATATTTGGTTTTTTAAATCACATAAGAATCATGAGAATCAGGTTGGTGATTTTTTTGGCAATCAATTTATTAAGATGAATTTTAATTGGGATTCATTTGAAACCTATTCAAAGGGAATTTAAGTACTAAAAATTTCAAGGCACATAGATAGTGAAGTACAATATGCGAATACACGAAAGAGGCTCAAGGCGAAGCTAGAAAGTGTAAAGAGAGGTTCGGACACACTAAACTGAAACTCAGATTTAGAGATTACAAAGTATAGAGTTAGTTCTTATAATCCTTATTAATAATAGTAGATTATTTCTTCTTATTCTTTCGTGAAGGTAGACAGTCAGTCGAATTATATATATTGTCTTGTTTCTTGTATTCTTAATATTCTTTACTTACTTTGTGTGGATCGTAATCTATGTAGGTTTTTTCGCTACCCAACTAAATCTTATTTAGGATATTTGTGCCTAAAAAATTTTAACAAGTGGTATCAAAATCGACGATTGTTGAAAATTCAAGGTTGTGTTAGAATATCAAAGTTCTGGTTCAAAGCTTAACTACAAGTTGCAGTAAAGATGATGAACATCAAGTATAAAGTTGAAAAGCTTACCAATAAGAATAATTTCTCTATGTCGCAGAGGTAGATGCATGATTTGTTGATCCAGTAAGGAGTCTTCAAGGCGTTACTTGATAAGGTAAAGAAGCCAAAGAAGATGACCGATGACGATTGAGATGATCTTTATTGCAAGGCTATGAGTTCGATTCAGTTGAATCTGGGAGATAAAGTTATTCACAACGTGCTCGATGTAGAGACACCACACAAGATTTGGTAAAAACTGAAAGATCTCTACATAAAAAAATTTAGCCAATATTATTTAGTGGGTTAAGAACACTATGTCAGCATAATAATGTGAGATGTTTAACGAATGCGCTTATCATATACTTTTTAAATGTAAATTAATGTTACCGTATAATAATTGTTATTTTCTTAATTTAAGGATACATACTAAAAATATGAGTAAATAGCGTGAATATATCAGTGAGACAGAATGTATCAAAATTCTCACTTAATATTTTTTAGCCCATTTGTATTTCTAAACATTTTGTGCACAGGCATTGGCGTGCTAAATTATAAAATTGTTGAAAAATGAATAAACAAAATTAATTATCCAAAAAAAATAAACAAAACGAATAGACTTTTGGGGAACAATTCTTATTTTGTCATCTCTATTAAACTAATATATTATTAATATTTTTTCTCTCCTAGGACAAATCTAAAACCCAAAATGAATAGAGTTATTGAAAGCAATTTTTATTTAGTCATCTGTAAAAAATTAATATATTGCGAGTAATTTGCCCCTCATATTTACCTTAACAGATCTAAAACATGAATATTAACTATGAGCAGTTGAAAAAATTATTTAAATTATTTAATGGATTGGAAATATTGAGAGTAATTTTTAGTTCCATGCTACATTATAAATTCTTTGAAGAAATTAAAAAAATAAATAGAGTTACACTACTAGAAAAATAGCTTTTTGCTTCAGAGTTTTTTGTGTCGGCTACGATGCTGTTGCAAATAGTTATTTTTACTATGGTAAAAACTCTCTACGCAAATAAATGAAAAAATAGTTATTTATGAATGGAACAATGTGGTTGTAATTATTGTGGTTGTAATTATTGTGGTTGTAAAAAGTATGTATTTACGATTATAAGAGTGTCGAAGCAAAAAAATCAGACATCAATAAGTAAAAAATAAATATTTACGGCATCACAATGGTGGTCGCAACTATTTGTGGTCGTAAAAAAATATGTATTTACGACGGTTATGGCGCCGACGCAAAAACCCAACACAAATAAATAAAAAAATAAATATTTACTACGGCACAATAATAGTCGAAATTATTACAATTGCAAGAAAATATTTATTTACGAAGGGAACAACGCGATCGCAAATAAATCTAACTAAATAAAATCTAACATTTTCGAATAAAAAAAAGTAAAAACATTTTTTCCCCAAATGTTGTAACTTACAAATAAAAGGTGTAGCATATTAAAATTTTAAATAAAAGTAAAAAAAAAATAAAAAAATTATTCCATAAGATCTAAAAAGCTACAAAGTTATATTATCTTAGATAATTTATTTTTTTATTTAAAAACAAAAAATAAGAACTTACATTTAAAACATTCCAACCCCTAGGATCCCCTCTTGTGGAATTAGAGTTACCAATAACTTAGACATGACGTAGAAAAAAGAATTACCTCTCTGATGCTTGTAATTAATACGCAAGTGTTTTTTTAGTTTAAACAATTATGATTCAAAGCAAACAGTGCACGCGTCCCTCCCCCCAAAAACTGTATTTTCTCTTCTTCTCAGTCCCGCGTCTCTAGGGTTTTTTGCCCCCCTCCTCTCTCTCAGCTCTTCTCGATCAGTCCCGCCGCATCATTGTTCCGCCGTAGACCACCGACGACGATCACATCCGTGACTAAAAGTTGCCGCCTCACTGTTCCGCCGCTAGCCCACCGTCGACGACCACCGGCAACAATCACCGTCGACAACCACAATCGCCAACAGTTTTGACCATCACACCGGGTATGTATCAATATTACGAAACTCAGATCAGGTACTCTTTTGTCGTTCTGTTCCTTTTATGTATCAATCTTTGTAAAGCCCGTTAATTTAGTTGTTCTTTCAACTTCATCACTTTGGCCTAGTGTATCAATCCTTACGTATCCATACATGCCAAAGGCCTAGTGTCCAAGTTTAAGCTTGTGGTTTTTAGTTGATTAGCTGTTATTTTGTTTAGATTATGATAATGTGGTAATCATCAATTCACGCAGTCTTAATTAAACCACCCTTTGGAGTTGTGCAATTAGGTGGATTTTTTCAAGAAGTACACCAAATGCTAATACAAATTAATTAACCTTTATTGTTATCCAAAAGTACTTTCTGATGCTCATTGAAATGGTGACTAACTTTAAGTTACTGAAATAATGTGATAAAATATGAAACAGTCTTATATACTCTGTAAGATCCGTCGATATGCTGTCTTCAATAATCTTATTCAGTTCCATGACTACATGAGGTCAATGACAGTACAATTCCCCTCCCATCCCCCAAGTCCCATCCCCCTCTCTGTCCATTATACTCATATTTATATTTGATATTAAAAAGGCATTTCAGGGTCAGAAACAAATATATATGTCTCTCCCCATAGATTTTCTGAAGGAAGCAAAAGCAAAACAGGTTCAATAAAATGAAACAAAATGGTGCTAGGATAATGTGGAGTGGGAAAGGCCTGACACCTTTTGAAAATCTAAAGCAAAGGCTCAATGATCCTGAAACTGCAAAGTGAGTTTAATTGTCCAAAATGCCATCAGATTAAAAAAAAATGCAAATTGCCAAGCTTAAAAACACAACTATGAATGTAGACACAATTCTATCACTCTATATTAGTTGTTCTTCCTTGTATTTGCGTCGGCAATTTCCCATCTCAAAAGATTGGCTTTGCCGTCGCAAACATTAGCGACGGCTTAATGCCATCGTCAAAGCCCCTTTTGCGACCCATACGGTTGCCACCACCCACTCGCCGTCGCTAAGCCGATGCAAATACTATTTGTGACCCTTTTTTTACCTTTTGCGACGGTTTGTGGCCGACGCAAAAAGCCTTTTTTCTAGTAGTGTTAGTTGAAGTCTAATGTTTAGATTTTTAGGGTTAAAGATGAAGGTAGGAGGTGAGAAAGAGAGAGAATTAAGAGGATAGGTTTAGGGTTTCTAATCTATTCCCTACCTCTAAGTATTTAGATTAAAATAATAAAAATTTAAATTACAAAAAGGTGTTCCAACTATGGATAGGATAAGTAAAATAAGAAAATAGCTACTCCATCATCCCCTCATAGTCGAGCATAAAGATCAAACATACCCAACTGGAATGATAACTACTGAAATGTTGAGCGAGAAAAGGGTTTTATGAAAATATCACATAATTGGTCTTCAAAACGAACATATGGAATAGTAATCTGCTTCAGTATCAGTCATAACAAATCACGAATAAAGTGGCAATCAAACTCGATATGCTTAGTTTGTTTATGAAAGACGAGATTATTGACACTGAAAATAGTGGCTTGATTGCCACAAAACATTTGCATCGTCCAAAACAAGGCATTTGTTGGTTTGCTCTCGGGCTAGTGGGTGCTTGAGCAGAGGGAGGTTTGTTAGAGCGGTGCGTTAGTAGAAAATAGAGAAACCTCTCGACCACCTGACTGCTCAAGCGGTGACCAGTCTGCTCGAGTGGACCAAGCTGTGTTGTTCACAAAATTTTGTTTTCTCAAAATGAATCTTTTTTTAATACAGGATGGTTTCTAACCTCTTTTAAACATATTTTATGTGCCAGAAGCTTTTGTTTAAAGGATCTAACTCATTTTTTTGAAATCGCGGTTCACCTTATTTGTTTAACGAGATTTTTGAGCCCAAAACTATATTTTCATAAGGTTTTCATTTAATTAGCCTTCGATGGCGGGTTAACGGGGTTGGTTCACGTGCTCCGGATTTAGGGGCGTGATAAGGCAATACAACATGCTATCGTTGTATATGCCAACTACAAAGCGGTTGACAATAGTTACCAATGTTTTATGTGGGAAAGCAGTTGCATTTTGAATTTGATAGAGAAGTAAGGGTGGATAAAAACTATGGGCCTATAGCCCAGCCCAAAACAAACTGCTCTAGTACCCAAAGAAGCTCAGACCACTAGCTGCTCGGGACATACAAGTTCGGCCCACCCCATAAATTGGTAGCCCACAACAAGTAAAACCCCTGCCGGCCCTAAGAGGGAGGATAACTCATGACGATCCCGTTCCTGATACGCTTTGATCAGGAACACAAGGCATAACGTCCTGGAACAACGAGAATCGTACCAGGATAAGGCAAAATCCCTAAGGGATAATGGGAGGCAGAATCCTAAGAGGACTCAACCTCCTTGGTCCTCGACCCCTATATAAAGGAAGGCATTCCATACCCCCAGGTACGCAATTCTAAACTCAGTTATTGGCTAAAAACCTTCTTGAGAGAATCTAACTTGAACGTCGGAGTGCCTCCTGATCAAACCAGGCCGGAAGGCGCTAACGGTGTTCTTGATGTTGCAGGAGTTCGGAAACGGAGCAAGGAGCCTTCAGCAAGTTCGGTGATAAGGAGTTTGGAGCATTTTCTGTTCGGGGTCATTAAGCTTGAACTAATTTATTTGGTTCTGATTGTGCCGACCAAACTTTCCAGTTTGTAACACGTATAATTTGGCGCCGTCTATGGAAACGACGACCTCGAACCAACAGAATCATGAGCTAGACTCCGACTGGATTCACTAGAAGCCATACCAGAGGGCAAGGAGAAATCCCTAAAAAATCTATACCAGTTGTTCCAGATAGACCAAGGGCCCCTAAAATTCGTTCAGAGGTTCGAAGGCGTAGGGATGATGCCTCACACAATGGGAGACAATTCGCTATTCAAGAACAATTTCCAGAAATGAAAACTATAGAGGTGGTGGAGGACCTGAAGAAAGTCATTATCACCCCGGAGGACCCAGATCGGTTCTTCTTGCTCGGCACAAGCATGGCCAAAGAAGAAGAGACCGAACTAATGGAATTTCTAAAAAAGAACACGGAAGTCTTTGTATGGACACCATACGAGATTCTAGGGATAGATCCTGAAGTGATTAGCCACCGGTTGAATGTGGACCCCAAAGGAAGCCGGTAATGCAGAAGCCTAGGAAATCAGCACCACATCATGCAGAAGCAGTGGTAGAGGAGGTTCAAAGACTACAGGAGGCAGAAGCGATTAGAGAGATCCATTATCCGACCTGGTTCGCAAACACCGTCGTAGTCAAGAAGAAGGATGGGAAGTGGCGAGTCTGCATTGACTTCACTGATCTAAACAAGGCATGCCCTAAAGATTGCTTTCTTTTGCCCCGAATAGACCAGCTCGTCGATTCAACGGCAGGACATGAAAGGATGAGTTTTCTGGATGCATATAGAGGATATCACCAGATAGCTATGTACCCCCGGACATGGAAAAGACAGTATTCATTACTCCTCGGGGTATTTACTGCTATAGGGTGATGCCATTCGAACTAAAGAACACAGGGACCACTTATCAAAGACTAGCTACCAGGATGTTCGGGGATTTGATTAGCAAGACTATGGAGGTTTATATAGGCGATATGGTTGTAAAAACCAAGCACCCAAACAAACATCTCGACGACCTGAGACAGACTTTTGAAATCCTCAAAATTTATAAACTAAGGCTCAATGCTTCCAAGTGCGCCTTTGGAGTATGCTCTGGGAAATTTCTAGGCTTCCTAGTGACCCATAGAAGGATAGAAGCAAACCCCGAACAAATCACAGCTATACAGAATCTGAAGAGCCCACAAAACTTGAAAGAAGTCCATAAGTTGACAGGGATGACTGCAGTACTCAACTGGTTCATTAGCCGAGCATCTAATCGGTACTATCCATTCTTCAAAGCAATGAAGGGAGCCAAGCAGTTTGCTTGGAATAAAGATAGTGAGAAAGCTCTCAAAGAACTGAAACACTATCTCTCTTCCCCACCACTACTAACAGTGCCGAATAGTGGTGAGACTCTGTTTCTATACCTTGCGGTATCAAGCCGAGCTGTCAGTGCGGTGCTCCTGAGGATGGAAAACATGATTCAAAGGCCAATTTACTATGTGAGCAAGGTCCTCCTTGACCCGAAAACAAGGTATCTCCCTTTAGAAAAGTTGGCATTGGCACTCGTCGTTGCATCTCGCAAACTAATCCACTACTTCAGAGCTCACCCAATCAAGGTAATCGCCGAATACCCTTTTTAAGCATTACTTCAGAAAACTGACTTTTCATGGAGAATAGCTAAGTGGGCCGTGGAACTTAGGGAACATGACATCACTTTCTGCCCAAAAACAGCCATAAAATGCCAAGTCTTGGCTGATTTCATTGCCAAATTCAGCCAGGAAGATTACTCGGCTGGTACCGGGTGGCAAATCACCGAGCAAATGGTCCGAGATGATAGTTATTCAAAGGATACTTGGAAGCTGTATGTGGATGGCTTATCATGCCACAAAGGAGTTGGAGCAAGGATTATACTATATAGCCCAGAAGGAACCCTCATAGAGAAGGCTGTTCTGCTTGATTTCCAGGCCACTAACAACGAAGCCGAATACGAAGCCCTGTTGGCTAGACTTCGAGATCTCAAAGAACTAAAGGCCCAGTGAGTTCAGGTATTTTGTGACTACAGCTGGTTGTGAATCAGTTCAAAAGAAAATACACGGCTAGAGATAACAGAATGTAGGCATATGTTCGGCTGACGCAACAATTAGCCGGAGACATCCCATACTACGGGATTGTCCAGCTCTCCTCCAAAGAAAATAGCCATGCCGACTCTCTGGCATGCCTTGCATCAGCCGTAAGCTATAAGAAAAAAATGGTGATTTCAATGGAAGTCCTCCAACAACTAAGTATAGCTAGCACCAAGGAAGAGTAGGTCCACTACTCGGAGTTAGGGCCTAGCTAGATGGACTCCCTAAGGAACTACTTGGAAAAGAACGAACTGCCAACCGATCAAAAAAAGCTCGGAAGGCAGCCATGTTTTGGGTCTCTAATTTGGGGGATCCATACAAGAAGTCCTTCACTGGGTCGTACCTATTCTGTGTTCATCCGAATAAAGTACAGGATCTTTTGTTTGAAATCCATAAAGAAATTTGTGGCAGCCACACAGGAGGAAGGTCTTTAGCTCACTAAGCAATTTCTCAAGGCTACTGGTGGCCTTATATGAGATGCGGAAAATGTTAAAAGTTTAGCCCGAACATCCACATCCCAGCCGAAGATCTCTCTTCACTCACTAGCTCATGGCCGTTTGCTCAGTGGGGATACAATATAGTGGGTCCATTCCCAAGGGCCACTAGCAATAGGAAGTACCTCCCCGTAGCCATGAACTACTTTACTAAGTGGGTGAAGGATGAACCCTTGGCTAATATCAGGGATGTTGATGTAAAGAAGTTCACATGGAAGAACATCATTACTCGGTTCGGCATCCCCCGAGAAATCATCTCTAACAACGGTATACAGTTCGACAATTCGCTATTCAAGAATTTTTGTTCTGATCTAGAGGTCAAGAATTACTTCTCCACCCCAGCATACCCCTAGAGTAACGGACATGCAGAGGCCACCAACAAGACCCTCATTGATGGACTCAAGAAAAGATTGGATGCTGCTAAAGGAAGATGGGTCGAAGAACTCCCTTTAGTTCTATGGACTTACCGAACAACTCCGAGGAGGTCTACGGGCGAAACCCCATTTTCTTTAGGTTATGGGGTAGAGGCAGTCATACCATTGGAGGTTGGATTACCAACAATCTGAATAGAGGCCAACACTCTCGAAGCAAATATGAGAGCACTGACTTTGGACCTTGACTTAGTCGAAGAATGAAGAGCGATGACAACCATTAAATTGGCAGCCTACCAGCAAACTCTTGCCAAAAGGTACAACAAAAGAGTGAAATATCGCGAGTTCGGCGAAGGAGACCTGGTCCTAAGAAAGGTGATTAGTAATATGAAGGATCCAGTCCAAGGGAACTTAGGCCCGAACAGGAAAGGCCTGTACAAAGTCACCTCAAAGGGTGGCACTTTAGCATACCACCTAGAAGACATGAGTAGAAAAGTTGTCCATAGACCATGGAATGCAAACAACCTCCGAAAATTTTACTTTTGATTTTACAATTCTCTGTAATTTTTTCATTTTCACAATAAGACGCCGCAGTTCGGCATGAATTTTTTCCTTTTACTCAAATTTCAAAAGTTTTTATTACATGATCTCCCGGAAAAAAACTCGGGGGGCACACCCACACCCTGTGGCACCCTGAGTACAGAATGTATCCTTCGCAAGCTAAGTTTGACGTCCATCCAAACTAACCAAGCCCTCTATATGGATGTTGATCCCATACTTGGGATGAAAAACCTAAAAATTCTAAATTCGAAGTTAATCTGAACTGATTTATCCCTTAGTATGGATGTGGATCCCATACTTAAGAGGAATAAGCCCAAAAAGACTAAGTTCGAAGTTAATCTAAACTAAATTAGCCATCCGTATGGATGTTGATCCCATGTTGGGGAGGGATAAGCCTAAAATGGCTAAGTTCATCCGAACTAAGCTCTAAACTCCTAGTACGAAGGCTAAGCCCGTACTTAGGATGGATAAGCCTGGAGTGGCTGGATATGAAATCAATAACTGGCTAAATACAAAATGCGAAGAAAAAATGCGATACAGCTGCAATCCAAGCAAATAGAGAAGACAGAAAGAGTTTTTTCATTAAACAAAAGAGGGGCTTGGACCCTCAGAGCTACAAAACAAGCCCCGAAGGGCAGTACAAAGATAATTCAAAGAAATAAAACCCCCAAGGGCCAGCAAGGAAGTCTTCTGTCGTCTCTACCGGGGTGCCAACTTCCTCGGCCATAATAGGATTTACCGCCTGCTCGGCATCGGCTTCACCCCCTTCTCCAGCTGCTCCTCCTTCAACAGCCACTAGGGCCTCTTCCTCTTCTCCTCCCTCCTCTGCACGCTTGCTCGGATGAGGAATCTTAGTATATAAGGGGGAGGTTTCCTCGACCCCTGCAGCTTCCAGCGCGTCCTTCCAAGCAGCGGCGTAGATGATGTCCTGGAGCTTTAAAACCTGCCCCTTGTAGTCCTCCGTGGCTTCTGCCACGCCTTCAACGTAACCCTTCTCTTGGGCCAGGGCTACCTCAGCCTGAGCCTTCCTGAGCTGTGCTTGGGAGGCTATTAGGCTCTCCTCCTTTTCCTTGAGGTGCCTCTCCAACGCAACCTCCTTAACTTCCAGCTCTGAGACCCTGGCCCGAGCTGTATCGGCGATCTTGGTCTTCTCCCGAAAACTACCCTCCAACTTGCTTATCTGCTTCAAATAGTTAAAGTTAGTCTGGCAAAGCTTGGTGAGCTCAGCTTCCCGCGCCTCAACGCGCTCCACTATTGCCATCAAACGTTGAAGGCTCTACAAAGAAGAAGGGTGTTGGTAGCAAAAAGAAACAAGAGGAAAGCACGAGAGCTGAAGTAAGGAAATACCTGGCTGGAATACTGAACTGTCGATTTTACAAGTTTTTCATGGGAAAACTTGCGAACCTCTTCCATGTCGGAGGGAAGGAGAAAGGCTTTGCTCAGCCCGAAGGAGGTGTTCGGGGAGGCCATTTTGTCCTCAACTGTAATAAGGCGGTCCCCCCTTGTGAGCTTCGGAGTCCATGGCTCAGGACCCTCTTCAGCTCCCATTATCTGTTTTCCTTTCCCCTTTGCCTTCTCTTTCTCTTTTTTCTTCTCTCTCTCTTTGTCTAGCTTCCCTCACCTTCCTCAACCTCTTCGGAGCCGCAGCTGCAACAGTCTCCGTTGATGCCGGCGCCATCAGTTCGGTGGCGAGTTCGGCTGCTGGTGATCGGCGTGGCTCTTTCGACCTAGCAGTTGCGGCTACAGTGGTCCTCTTCTTGGGACCACCGAGCTTAAGAAGAGTCGAAAGATCGGCATTGGGAGCTTTTCTCTTGGCCATCCTCTCATTTTTAGTAAGGTCTGATGAACGTAAAGATGAAGAGGAGAAAGAAGACGATGAAATCGAGATTGTGTAACCCAGGGATGAAGGACCGGGCTCGTCGGCTAACAGAGGAGGTTGGGCAATGGTGACCTTCCTCTCAACTCGGACGAAAGGTAGTACTACGGCCTCAGGAGTGTCGATGGGTGCAGACGCCTCAGCAACAACTTGAACACCGGATGTGTTGGGTCTAATAAAACTCCGGTAAGTCAGAATGTACTTTAGGAGTATGTGTGCAGCTCGGCCCAGTCTTCTCTGTTCGGGAAGGCCCTCGTACGGACCTTCTTCAGATCTTCCAAGTGGACGCCAGGAAGAGGTCCACGGGATGGGTTGTTGGCAATAGCACCTGCGTCAAACAAAGAAAACCATTACAATTCGGATAAACACGAAGCAATAAGGATTAAGCTAAACATAACGACAAACAAGTGGTGGGGGGACCTACCAGGTCCCAATCCGTCCTTTCATGGAATGGTGAAGATGTCTTGTTCTTCCCCGTGACCGAACTCGAAGTTCCCTGTAATGTACAAAAAATCGTCGTCAACATCCTTACCAGAGTTCGGTAATTCGATGGCAGGTTTCTCAGCCACCCTTTTTGCTTTGAGATAGTATGATCCAGAAGAGTGTTTCACCATGTTGTAGCAGTAAATTATATCCCAGATACCAAGATTGATACCCAAAATACGATTTAGCTCCACAACCCCCACGACCACTCTAAATACATTAGAGGAGACTTGCATGGGGTTTACCCAGTAATGCCGGAGAACTCGTTGAAGAAGGGGATGAATAACTCCTCCTTCCACTATGGCAATAAGCAGAAGGGAGAGCTTTTCCCAATTTTCTTCTCGGGAATCAGCAGGATTGGCCAGGGTGATGCCAACGTCGTCTAAAACATTGTATCGACGCCGGAATTCACGCATTGCCGCCGGCGTCGATACTAGTTTCATGAGTTTGCCCATCTTTTAAAGAAGACGAAAAATGAAAAAAAAGAAAGAGAGAAGGAAACAAAGGCAAACCAGCCTCAAAGCAATAGAAAGTGTAGCTAAAGAGAGAAAATGATGCTTATGAGTCTCCGCAAAGAAGCTCAAAACGCCGAATTCTGGAAAAAGAGCGTCACCGAAAATTGGGTTCTTCGTCGAAAATCGCAGCGAGAGCTCAACATACGATAAAGAAGTGAGAATGTGAAAAAATGAAAATGGCGGCATAAGGGGGCTTTTATACGCAGCGTTTGAAACGACAACATTTAATGCGCCGTGCGTTTGAAACGGCGCAATCATTAATGTGACACATGTCACCGCCACCACGCGCCAACCATGGCGCGCCACTTCACTAAAAATAAGGCTCGAGGCTAGCCGTCATCATTCATGAGGAGAACCCAAGGGGTCTGAGTAACCAAACCACCGCCCGAAGAACTGAGTAGAGGCATCTGAACAAGGGAGCACCCTTTGGGACTCCAACACCCAGCACATATCTCAGACTGTACAACCAAGCATACATCGTGCAACAGGGACTGTCAACCGAACAAAAACTTAAACTCTGGATCTTCACCAGGCAGATCGCCCAAGAACCAATGCTGGGGGGCAATTGAGAGTAGATAAAAACTATGGGCCTATAGCCTAGACCAAAACAAGCTGCTCCAATACCCAAAGAAGCCCGGACCACCAGTTGTTCGGGACATACGTGTTCGGCCACCTCATAAAGTGGCAGCCCACAAGAAGTAAAACCCATGTTGGCCCTAAGAGGGAGGATAACTCATGACGATCCCGTTCATGATACACTTTGATCAGGAACACAAGGCCTAACGACCTGGAACAACGAGAATCGTACCCGGATAAGGCAAAATCTCTAAGGGATAATGGGAGGCAGAATCCTAAGAGGACTCAACCTCCCTGGTCCTCGACCCCTATATAAAGGAAGGCACTACATACCTCCATGTATGCAATTTTAAGCCTAGTTCTTGGCTAGAAACCTCCCTGAGAGAGGTATAACTTAAACGTCGGAGTGTCTCCCGGTCAAATTAGGTCGGAAGGCACTAACAGTGTTCTTGGCGTTGCAGGAGTTCGGCAACGGAGGAAGGAGCCTTCAACAAGTTCGGCAACAAGGAGTTTGGAGCATATTCTGTTCGGGGTTATCAAACTTGAACTAATTTATTTGATTTTGATTGTGCTTACCAAGCTTTTCAGTTTGTAACACACACAAGAAACTATCTCAACACCTTTATATCGCAGCGAGAAATCTCTGCCTGGACAGAAATTGGATGCTTTTTGCATTTTATTTGCCTATAAACGCCC
>JAOTRH010011244.1:0-23146 GCA_034768845.1 Heliamphora exappendiculata
GAATAAATAGATTTAAAATGATAATATTTTATATTTTTAAAATAAAAGTGTTAACACATTTTGAACAATTAAGTTGACACTTTTAGTCAAAAGAAAGTACTTATCTCTCAAAAGGATTAAAACACTTAAGTATTCTTGCATGAGAATATTTTGTGTTGAATTCAATTGAAAAATAAGTCAAACACTTTTAAGACAAAGTATATTTGAAGCATATCAAGTGTGTGCCTTTTGATCAAATGGTTTGATACCCTAATAGTTTTATGAAGTCATTTTTCAGGTATCAAAGTTTAGTGTTGACACAAACAAATTTTGTGTCAACACAAAAGAGCCGAAACTCTCAGGACTCAAAATGAGTCTACACAAATTAATTTTATGTCGACACAAAAGTGTTTCACACTTTTTGGAATCTGAAATTTTGGGTCGACACAAATGAAAATTGTGTCGATGCAAAAGAACCGGTGCTACCTGCAAATTTTGGGTGTCGACACAAAAGTTCCAAGCCCGCCTGAAGAATTTTGGTGTCGACACCAAAGTCCAAATGTATCGACACAAATATACCGAGGTCTCCTGCAGAATTTAGTGTTGACACCAAAGGCAAGATGAATCGACACAAATGGTCCTCCCCCGATGCTGAAGTTTAAAAGGGTCGACACCAAATCCAAAGGTGCCGACACTATGATGTTGGTAAGGTAGATTGCAGAAATTGTGTCGACCCCTCAGAAAATGTGTCGACCCAACCACTTGAAGATTTCTACTCCAGACACTTTGTGTCGACACTAAAGATATTTGTGTTGATACCGACGACGAAAATTTCAATTTGCGACAGATTTCAATAGCTGAGTTTTTGGCATTTATTGCTCCCACCTATCTCAAACGGTCATGAATTTACTCCAACTGGAGACCTACATTTACTGTTCTATTGCTTGAATCAAACTTAGAATTCTCAAGCTCTCATTTATTACTGAATCTCCAGCTCTTGTTCCTCATCTCTCTTTACTTTCTCATTTATTGTAAATTTTTTCTGTAAAGAGATTGAATGCTTCACATTAATATTTTTCATTTATTGTAATCAAGGACGAGTCACCCTTTATCATTTGAGTGAATGAGTAAATCTCATTAAAGAAGAGTTCAAGAGAGATTAGAAAAAAATAAGAGATTATTTTCGCAAGATTTTCTTGAAGTTGTGTTAGACTTTTGAATCTACCCGTAAACATTTAGATAGCTCAAGCGAAATCTTGAAATTGTAAAGGTTTAGAATGCACCCGTGAAGTATTCTATATAGTGGAAATACTCAAGGAATAACTTGAGGAGTGGACGTAGGTTTGGAAGAAGCCAAATCACTATAAAATTCTTGATGTCTGGTTCTATCTTTCTATTTCTTACCTTTTTAATATTTTCACTACTTCAATATTTAATTATCTATTTTTAATTGATTGCAATATTAAAAGATTTTTGAATTTTTTTTTAAAATTGCTATTTATTTTTAAAGACCAAATTCATCCCACCTTGGATTGCATAGAACTAACAGGTTGTATGGTCCTCTCGCTTGCCTATAGCGTTTATAAGTTTTTTTTCTAACTGTACGAGAATTCCTTTGATGCTAAAAACCTGTGAGCTCTTCATGGGTTTTGTGAGCTTTCATGCTCGTGATAGGCGAAGTTTGATCACTGGCTTACCTAAGGCTAATAAGGGTTGGAAAGATCAGTTCTTTTTGTGTCCACAAGTGGCTGGGAGACCTAGTTGTGGAAGGTAGCAGATGAGTCGGCCCCTCGAATTCGAAGACAATGGTCAAACCCAAAAAAGGATGGGTACTGAAATGCCTTGCTTTTATTTCATTCTACCTCGGCCTTTCCTTTCTTCAAATAGTAGTAGAGATGTAGAAATTTTGCCTTATCCTTCGTTGGGTCTTCCCTAGGTTGTGCGAAGAACTTTACCCTTACTGAAGAAGAAAAGGGGAGGATCCAGTTGGCTTATTAATCGTATGCAGAAAGAAGTTGGTCTACCCTTGTCTCTCTTTAGAGCTTGAGTGAGTATTTCTTTAGACCTGAACCCTCTTTTGTGGCGCTAGCTTCATTTTGTAGTGTTGAGGATGTTGAGACTGCCAGGGTGCAAGGTGAAATATTTTGCTTTTGCTTTCATTTTAGTTTTCTTAGAGTGCTAATTGACTTGCTTCTTTTGGTTTGTGTAGAGATGGCGAGTAGAGTAAACAAAGAAGCTTTGTTGAAGCTCAAAGAGAAAAGGGCAAATTTGGGAGATGATTGGTTGTAACTCTGCTACTTAGCTTTCGGGGAAGAGATCGAGGGTGATGACACATCGACAGAAAAACCTAAGCATCAGCACCTTCAAGGAGTACGTCCCTCGGCCGACTCCATCATGACCCGCTGAGGCTTCTCGTCCTGCACAGTAGGACTTGGGCTCTGCTCGAGGACCAGGCGAGGATCCCACTACGACAGATGCGACCGGGGAGAAGGAGGCTAAGCAGCAGGGCAAGGGTTGAGAATTATTGAGGGGTTCATCCCAAGAATGACGTGGAGGCAATGGTGGTTCTGAGCACCAAGTCCCTTGCTCTCTACTTTCACCAGGAGATGGCTAAGGTAAATTTATACTTACATTTTTTTTGCCCATTCATTTTGTTTATGTAGATATAAACTGGCAGTATTAATATTTCCTTACTTGCAGGCCAACGTTCTCGGGCATCATATGGCGCTTAGGTTAGCCAAGATAGAGGTATCCCCAAAAGATAGGGAGAAGACACTAATATCTGCTGGATAGAACATCAAGGCCTTAAAGGTGGAGTTGGAGAAGGTTAAAGGCACTCTTGCAGACATGGAGAAATATAAAAAGGAGGCAAAGGACAATTTGGCAGGCCAGCAGAACCAGATCAATGGGTTGCAAACAACGAACCAGTCCCTAGAGGCTTCCATCCCGAAAGAGAGGGCAATTGCTGTGGAGCGTTCAAGAAATCTGAATGGTCTCTCAAATCATTGCTGACCACATGAACTCTGTCGACGCAAGGGTCCTAATGGTTTTGCAATGAGAACATGGGTTTGAAGCATTCCACCTCAGCGCCTAAAGCTTATTCCCTAGGTTAAGCAAGACTTTGCCCAAATCAGAGCTGAAGACGATAACACCTCTATCGTTACTAATGGGGCGCCCCTTCCAGCCGGTGAAGTTAAAGATGAGGCGTAGTCTTTGCCTACCTATCCCCGAGCTTCTCTTATCCTTCCTTATTTTTTGCTATGTTGCTTTTGCATCGGCACCTTTGTTTCTTTGGTTAAAAACACTTGTATTTTTATGTTTGTATGAACTTTCTTTTTTGCCTCAAGGATTTATGCCAGATGTTTTGTTATTGTATGGTTTGTTCCCTAGACGAATGCTACTTTGTTGATTGTTGTCTCATTTATGTACTTTCTTTATTCCTGTTTCACCGCGTATTTATCTCTCAGTATTACCCTTTGTTCATTCAAGACCCTTGGGTCCGGGCGCTACATCCTGGAGACTGATATGCTTCTGATCAATCTTTGCCCGTCACGACCTTTGAATCCGGGCTCTGCATCATGGAGGTTGATTTTCTTTTGATTGACCTTTGCCCTTTCACGACCCTTGGGTACAGGCTCTGCATCATGGAGGATAATCTTCTCTTAATCAGCCTTTGCCCGTTTATGACCCTTGGGTCCAACCTCTTCATCATGGAGGCGCTGATCTTCTTCTAATAAGCATTTGCCTGTTCATTGCCTTTGACCCTTGGGTCTAGGCTCTGCATAATGGAGGCTGATCTTCTTCTGATCAGTCTTTGTCCATTCATGACCCTTAGGTAAAGGCTCTACATCATGGAGGTTGATCTTTTTCTGATCAGCCTTTGCCCGTTCACGATCTTTGGTTCCAGGCTTTGCAGACGAACAATCGTTCTAGGAGAGACCTGCAAAGTTTTAGTTGAATATCATTTCATTGAAAAATTTGAATAGTTTTAGTATTATTATAGACCGAATACATTACTCTTAGGGATAGTATCTCTTAAGGTGTTCAGCATTCCATGGGTGGATTAGGTGCTTCCCTTATGTTGTTTGAAGTTTGTACGCGCCCCCTCTCCATTGAAACTTTACCACACAAGGCCCCTCCCAGTTAGGCCCCAAGTTTTCCTTCCTTGGATTCTTGGTTGCTAGGATGACCATTCTAAGAACTATATCTCTTGAGCTGAACTTTCTTTCTTTCACACAGGAGTTGTAGTATATTCACATTTTCTTTTGATATGTTGCTGTTCTAATAGCCGATGTTTCTCTGATTTCTTCGATTAGGTAAAACTCTAACCTCACTCTAGGTCGTTTTAATCCTGGTTATACTACGTCACTTGTGCGCTGGTTAGGCCAATTTCCACTGGAATCACTTCTTCTTGGCCAAAAGTAAGCATGTGTTGGGTCTCTTCGGTAGGTGTGCAAGTTGTAGTTCGATAGCCCAGAGCACGTTGGGGAGTTCCTCAAACCACAATCCCTTTCTAGTTTCATCTTGAGGATCTTAAGGAGTGATCGATTAGTGACCTCCGCTTGCCCGTTCGACTGGGGGTGCGCATGGGAGGCATAGTGTATCTGAATGTTGAGCTCGTTGTAAAACTTTCAGAAGATTCGATTATCAAATTGTTTGCTGTTGCCTGTTATCAAAGTCCTTGGGATTCCAAAGCGACAAACAAGGGATTTCCATACACATTGGGTGATGTTCTTTTCAGTGGTCTTTACTAATGGCTCCGCTTCCACCCACTTGGTGAAGTAATCTATTATTACCACTGAAAGTTTCATTTGCTTATGAGCGATGAGGAAAGGTCCAACAATGTCTAATCCCCACCGTGTGAGCGGCCACTGACTGGTTAGAACCTTGAGCTCATCCGGGGTTGCTTGGCTACATTTGCGAAATGTTGACACTTGTCGCATTTTCTCACAAAGTTTTGGGCATCTTGCAATATGGTAGGCCAATAATAGCCTGTTGTGACCGCCTTCCTGACCAAAGATCTAGCTTCTGAATGGTTTTTGCAATCTCCTTCGTGAACCTATCGGAGTACATAGAGGGTTTTCGTAAACTCTTTTGTGAACCATCCGGAGTATATAGAGGGTTTCTTGCTCCGACACACAACATAGTTATGGCAGTGACATGCTCCTCCTATAAAGCACACTATTTATGATAATGTACTTGGCTGTTTGGAATTTCAACTTTTTGGCCTTTTTTTTTGGTTCTCGAGGAGTTCTCCACTTTCTAATTATCTCAAAATGGGTTTGTGCCTAGATTATGGATTGAATATCCATCACCTCTTGACTATCATATTGGCTTTCTATGCTTGGGCGGTCAGTTGTCTCCACGGCCACATCATTATTCGCACTTCTTATGTTAGAACAGGCTAATCGTGCTAGCTGATCATCTTCCTGGTTATCTTCTCTTGGGATTTACTTGCTTTAATTGTTTCCTCAGCTCATCTACCAACACATTATACCTCTTGAGCCAGTCCCCTTTCACTTCGTAAGTCCTGCTGATCTGTTGTGTGGCGAGCCGAGAGTCTATGTTGACCAGAATTTGTTTTGCTCTGCATGCTCTAATTGCTCTAAGCCCCCATATCAATGTCTCGTACTCTACCTCAAGGTTGATTATTTGAAAGAAGAGTCGTACGACGTGCTTAGTGTGGTCCCTCCAGAGGGGAGATAATTATCATTACTGCCCTGTCCATGCTGACCCCTCGATGTTGACTATCTAGGCTTTTTATTCGTCAAACGCATGTTTTGTCCTCCCTTCTTTCTGTTTTGTTTGATCTGGATCGTGGTCCTTTACGCCTTCATTCAACTTCGATTCGGTCCTTGTGGGATGATCAACAAGTGATTCCCTTGTAAACTCTGTCATAAAGTTTGCCACTATCTGCCCTTTAAAGGCCGTGCAAGGCCCGTATTCTATATCGAACTACTCTAATTCTACTGGCCATTACATCAATCTACCAGATACCTTAGGTTTTTGCAATATCTTCTTCAAGGGCTGGTCAATGAGCATGACGATGGTATGTGCTTAGGAGTATGGTCGCAGCTTTCTAAACGGTGTGATAAGTGTGAAGGCTAACTTCTCCATTTATGGGTATCTACTCTCTCCTACTTGAAATGCTCTGCTGGTGTAATATACTAGTTTTTGTAGTCCTTTGTTTGTTCTCACGGGTGCTGAGCTCATAGCTGTTTTGGACACTACTAGATATAAGTACAACTTTTTGTGTGGGATCAGGTTTGAAAGAACTAGAGGTTTTGATTGGTATTCCTCTATAAAGGCATGTTCACAATCATCGTTCCAAGTAAAGGCCTTCCTTAGAACTTTAAAAAACGGTAAACACTTGTCTATCGCTCTTGATATAAAACGGTTCAGGACAACTACTCTACTAGCTAACCTTTGTACCTCTTTTGTGTTGCTGGGGGTATTCATGTTCGGGATTGCGCTTATCTTGTCTAAAGTAGCCTCAATACCCTTCTAACTGACCATGAAGCCCAAGAACTTTCTAGACGATATGCCAAAAGCGCACTTCACAATGTTAAACTTCATTCCATATCTTCTTAGAATAGTAAAAAGCTCTAACAAGTCGTCTAAGTGTTGGTCATCTTTTCTTCTTTTAACGGGCATATCATCGACGTAGACCTCCACAATCTTGCCTATTTTCTTTTCAAACATCAAATTGATTAGCCTTTGGTTGGTTGCTATTACATTTTTCAGTTCAAAGGGCATGACCTTGTAGCATTGTAGCCCTCTAGAGGTGATGAAGGCGGTCTTTTCTTGATCCGACACATGCATTAAGATATGGTTATAGGCTTAAAAGGTATCCATGAAGTTGAGTAGTTCATGCTTAGCTGTGGAGTCGTCTACCAGGAGGTTGATTAGAGGGAACAGGTAAATATCCTTCGGGCGAGTCTTGTTCAAATCAGTGAAGTCTATGCATAATTTTCTATTTTTATTTGACTTTTTGACCATAACAACATTTGCTAACCATTCCGGATAGGTAGTTTCTTTTATAACCCCGTCATTTTTAGTTTGTTTACCTCTTTGTTGATGGCCTTGTTCCTTTGCTGAGAGAGCACTCTCTACCTCTGCTTGATTGGCTTCCTTTTGGGATTAACATTCAATCCATGAACCATTACAGCCAGTTCAATCCCCGACATGTCCTTGTGCTGTCTAAGGAATGCTTTCAAGGAATCCTCCTTTATGTCCTTTTAGAGTTGGGTCCCAATTTTCAGAATCTTCGTATGGTTAGAATGTTCAACTGCAATTTCCTCCAAAACTTCAGTTGGCTCGCAGTCCTAGTTCGCCTTTGACCTCCATCCCCTCTATGTTCAAAGCTTTGGTATGTGCTCTTTTAGGGACGTAACGAAACATTCCATAGCAGAGGTTTGGTCTCTTGTGTAACCAATTTTGTGATATGAAGGAATTTGACAAGTAGATGATAGGTCAAGGTGATATCTCATAAGTGATTGATGGCTGTCTTGCCCAATATAGCATTATATACAGATGGACTGTCCATCGTGAGGAACTTTACCATCTTTGAAATCTTGACGTTTCCATCCTCTATGGTAATTGGGAGTTGGATTGAGCCTAAAGGATAAGCCCGGTCCCCTATGAACCCAAACTAGGGGGAAGAGCATTGGTTCCAGCCTATTTCAGCTAATATGCATATGATCAAATGCACTAGCAAACAAGATATCTGCTGAGCTCCCGTTGTCAATTACTAATCAACAAGTTGTTGATGATCGGGTCATCGTGTGGGTGTTGAACCCCATGAGAATCCTCCTTGGAGAATAAAATGGTATACTTGTTTGTCACGGGTGACAAACAAGTGTACCATTTGATGGTGTCAACACCCACACGATTGTTGAACCCCATTTGTTGATGGTGTCAACCCCCATGAGAATTCTCGTGGGTTAGATTTCCACAGACGGCTTCAATTGATGGTGTCTTCTTCTTGATTGTCCCCGAGAGCCTTAGATCCTGCCTAAAACACTCACAATTAAATGTTAGGATAGGTACCGGTGTGGTACTGACCTAAACCTCTTCGATGGTCAAGTTAGTAAACAGTAGAGTGATGACCAAGTAAGATGCTAGAGAGAGAGAATATATGAACAATGATACCTGAATTCCTTTAGTTACACCTTTTTAACCTGATTCTCAGGAACTTGTCGAATACGCCATGTGCATACCATTAACGCCGTATCATTCTAACTGTCTATAGGGCCTACTGCTAGACGTGTGGCCTTAGTTTGACCTGAGTTGTGGCTGGTCAAATGCTACAAGAGGCAACAAGGTCTCCCGTTGTCAGCAAACGACAATAATACCTAGCCAAATGGCTAGGATGGTCACGCAGATTTGTGATCGTTCTTCTGGGCAGGTGATTAGACTTAACCTGATCATCTTTGTGCGTTGATCAGAGGGGTGAGGCTTAGTTGTTGTAGATTGGGCCTCTAATGAACTTGGGCCCCATATAGGCTTGGACCTTATCTGGGTGAGGCTTAGTTGTCGTAGATTGGGCCTCTAATGAACTTGGGCCCCATATAGGCTTGGGCCTTATCTTTTGGTATCCATCAGAAAGCATTTGTGAAATGGTAGGCGCCACACGAATTGAAAATAAATTGAAAAAATAGATTTAGGTAGTTTAGAGTCTTAAACATATACAATGTAGATCTGTAGATGTTATAGTAAAGACATGTGATAAGATTATTGTTAATGGAAGTACCATGGAGAGGGAAAACCTAAATTAATATGAGATATTGCAGTGAGGAAGGATATATGTTTATTAGAGCTAACTGATATGTAATCCTTGTCAAACTGATTATATAGTTGTTGTTAGAGTAGAATGGAAAAAAAATCTTTCATGTAGCCGATCGTAATTGATTGAAACACAACTTTGGTTTTCTTTTGTTTGGCTTTTTGGAGTCTTTTTATTTATATATATTGTCTTTAGTGGTATTTTTTTTATTGTAGAACATTCAATTTGTGGGCACTCGAGTAATTCGGTATGCTTTTGATGCTTGGCACACATAAAGCATGTTTTGCAAAACAAGTTCGTTCATATTGAGGAAACTGCGTTTGTGTATCCCCACATGAATTCCCTTAGAAAGAAACCTCATCCCGATAAACGAATTGGAACTACCTTGGTTTCTTGCTTGGTGTAGTTTATATATGTTTGGTAAACACTTGTCTATTTCCTCATTCCAAGGTTAGTGCAACCACGAAGCCTGTTGTCACAAACTTTGTTTCCAATTAAACCAAGCAGTAGAGGCTCTTTCACAGCATCATTGTTCTGCCTGCAGCTTGCTCTTTTTCAATAACGTGGTTAACTACTGGGGGTGGTGCATCATATAAGTTGAGGTGAACCTGTACCACTTCTGCCAGAACCCTATTAGTAACTTGCTTGAAGGAAGCCATTGCTGAGAATGAAGAAGAAGAGAGATCCTCTTTTGAAGAAAAAGTGATCTTCTTTTGAATAAAATTTTTGGTCATGAATATCTTCTATTGCGCAATTTTGCTAGAATTTGTTGATTAGTGTTGGGAACGTTTCAAAGATTTATTAAACTTTTGTCCACATTATGGCTTTGAATCTTGGCGTGTTATTAGTTTTTTCTATGGAAGTTTAACTCCTCAAATGCGCCAATTTGTAGAGATGATGTGTAATGGTGAATTTTTACATAAGGATCCCGAAGAAGCTTTTGAGTATTTTGACTTATTAGCAAAAAATGCCCAATTTTGAAACACTATAGATCCATCTAGGAATTTAAGTAAAATCAAGTCATCTTTCACAGTTTCTAATGGAGGTAAATACCAACTCAAAGAAGATGATTTGAGTGCAAAATGAGCAAATTTAACTAGAAGATTCGAGGCTATGGAACTAAAGAAATCAATGCAATCATGCCCGATTTAAAATTAAAATTATTTGCATTAAGAGGAAAAATAATACATGAAGGAGTACTAATCCTTGCAGGTTGCAAATAATCACGCTAGGTTCGAACAGGTTGGGCCACTTGAATTTGATTTTCTTTATTGTTATTATTATTATTATTATTATTATTATTAACACAATTTTTATTTAAATTCTCATACATTATGACATTAGTGTGAGTAAGTCAAAAAAAAATTCAATTGATTATTAAGATCAATACTTACTAATCGCCCAATAAAATCATGATACCTAGACAACATACACTAAACACAATTTAAAGCCTAAAAATAATAAAAAAATAATAAAAAAATACTTGATTGGAAAACTTTATTGGGTTTGAGAACTTTAATTGAGTGAAAATAAATTAATGTGATAATAAAGAAGAAATGTATTAAGGTATCAAGATATATTGCCAATATTTTTAAAATATTATTTAACTGATTCAATTTTTATCACTTAATCGAGAACTACATAAAGGGTATTCTCAATCGGAAGATATAAATGATTATTTTACAAAAATATTATTTTAAAAATAAATTAATTTGATTGATCGATTTGAATAATAAAAATTCAAGTTATTTGACTTGAAAGGAATTCAAAGTTTTTACTGTGTTCGAAGTCAACAATAGAATAATGAATTTTACAAAATAAAACTTTTCTAAACAAAATAATTTAATCAATTAATCAAACTAATCTTGCGTTGAAAATTATTCTTCAAACAATAAAATAAATATAATGAATCTATTAGAGCTCCTCCTCTAACCCTAGCAAGAAATTTAGAAATTCATGGAAAAGAAAATAAATTAGGATTTTTACAGAAAAAATGAAGATAAATAGTTGAAATGATCGATTACAATCCTAGATCTCTTATTCTATATATAATAGAGGATAACCTTAGAGTTCTCATTTTCAAATAAGATCTTATCTTCCTAAAACATTATCATTTTTAAAAAAAATGATAAAATTCAGAATATTAAATAGAAGCCAAAATTACATGGGCTATATCATTCCAAACACTAAAATAATAACCTTCGGTGCTAACCCAAGTTGGGTTCATGTATTTAGAGTCAAATTTTAGATTTTTCTCCTCTTTTTGAAGTCAAATTCACATGTTAAAATCCAATACTTTTCAAATGAGCTCTGGGAATCCAAATGTTATATCTAAATCTCTAATTTAATTCATGCAATAGAAAAATAAGTATTTGCACAAAATTAATGATATAAGAAAAAATTATTAACAAAAGAGTGAAATAAAACCAATGTTAATATGTAAAAATATGTATTATTATGTCTTTATCACATCCCCAAACTAGTATATTGCTAGTGCCTAGCAATCAAAGCGATTCTGAAAAAAAAATCTTAAATCAAAAAATGAAAGGTTAACCAAATCAACTAAGCAAACTCACTTTTGCAGGAATCACACTTGCATTTAGCAAATGCAACAAGCATTTGAATTCCTAAATTACTCTAGTAGACGAGTTATAGTCTCGTCAGGGTTTACAGTAATGATACTCACAAACTTTCAAAAATTTCTCTAATTTTTTTACCTCGTTCAAATGGTAAAAGTTCACGAGTTATGTCATGACTTCTTCACATTAACAAAAGAATAAATCAAAGATTATAAAACTAGTAATGTTTAAAAGTATCCCATGACATTCAAAGTTTAGAATGTGAAATATTTAGTAATCATAAATACAATCTTGATGTCAAAATAAAATACAACTTGAATTTATATTAGAAATATGCTTCGACTCAAAACTCACTAGATAATGCACTCAACAAATAAATTACTCTAAAATATGTGCATATATATAAACTCTCAATATATATGCAAGTCGAAGCATGTTAATCGAATGCAAAATTTCTCACATAAATTATTATTGAAAGACGTTGATAAAAAAGAACAACTAGTCTCATGGAAGAAATATTAAATACTGAGAATTTTTAGGAGATCAGACTATCACCCCATTTGTCACGCCGTAAGCATCCGGGTCACGCGAAAGCCCACCAAAATACCCATTCAAGAAAAATAGATTTTACAACTGGAAATCGAATATAACATCTGAAGAAAATTTTCACAGTTGAACTCTCATAAAATTGTAAATATGCATTCTCATACATGAATAAGTATTTTGCCAAAAAGGCATACAAAATTCGCCTTCTGAAACAGGCATCACATGTCAAAGGTACATGTACAAAACAGGAGAAACTACATCTAGTCTTCTGTCTCAACGGGCATCTAGGTCATCTCCTTGCGCTCACCTGAAAAAGTTTTCAGGAAAACCCACTACGTGAGCCAAAACTCAATAGGAACAGACTATAAAGCTGTAAAGCAGGATATGCAATCATATGGTGGGAGCTAGCTCGACCACAAAAGCCAATACGGTTTTCTCACAAAAATCACCAGTTTTCCATATGAAAACTATTATTTTCATCCTTGAAACTATGCATATAAACCTGAGAGTTATCATGCCACAGTTAAGGGAAAGCAGTAAAACAACATTCTCCACTAGGGACAACAATCAACCGAGGAGACAAGATAAATGAAATCCTATATACAGACTTTGCCACATCAAACAAGGTAACTGCTATAGACTCCTGCCCATTATCCTAGTCCTAAACCACTGAAGATCAGCCAGATAATGACAAGTTCTATACGGAGTTACGACAATATAACCACTTAGTTTACGAGACTATCCCCGAAGGTACTAAGCACCTGATAACCACTTAGTTTACGGGACCACATCCCGAGGGTACTAAGCACCCAACCACGTCGTTTACGGGGACTAACCCGAAGGACTGTAGGTACCTACGCTACGCACGTTTCTGGACTTTCACCAAGGAGCAATGGAAGCGCACTCATAAACCCATTGTCTCGATACATCTATGGATAACATTTCGAAACCAACCCACAAAACTGATATATAACACATGTATTTATATGAGATCCAATCCATGAACAATGAAGATCAAACCAAAACATGTAAACACATATTTCATCAAAACGTTTTAAAAGTTGAGACTCAACCCTATGGGCTAGCTCCAAACCTTCAATAAACACGTTTTTCAAAGGTTTTCATAAACACTCCTTTTCCAAACCAACCATTTGAAAATTAATCTCCACAAAGCGATATTTCACAAATCTATCGCCTTTAAAACCATCTGAGAAAGGTGAGAAAAGCCAAAAACCCAACCACCAAACCACCAAACCACCAAAACAACACCCTCAGCCCTCACAGGAGTTCAGTCGACTGGCCGAAGCCCCCAGTCGACTGAAATAGGCACTGGAAAGAGGGAACCAAAACAGGAAGAACTTCAGTCGACTGACCCCCCATGTTCAGTCGACTGAACTCACCAAAAGATGATCCAGTCGACTGAACTTATGGGTTCAGCCGACTGAACCAGCCCAGAAAATGTTTTTGGTTACTGGTTTCTGGTGTTTTGCTTCTAAAACTCAAATCAAACCTCAAAACTCCTGTATATGATACCCACAAGGATATGTAAAGCCAAGCTTACCATAAAGCCACAAAAGAAACCCTCAAAACACGGTTTTATCCACCCGAACGCCAAAAAATAATTTTAACCCAAAACTGGATCTGAAACACAACTCATCTTTTCATGTGTTTTTAAATGGTAAAATATCGTAAGATTACATATATATCCCTTATATAATAGTAGAATCTGAAATCCTACCTCGTTGGGTCAAAAATTCGACGCCTCGATCCACGTGTAAAATCAAGTTTTGCCAGAATCAAATTCTGATTGGATGGATGCAATGCCCTCAATGCCGATACCAAAGATCAGGAGTTGGTTTATCAAAAATCAAGCTCCGAGCCCTCGAGAAGTTAGAGAGAAGGCAGAGAGAATTTGGAGGAAACTTAGGAGTTAAGTTTTCAAAATATCTTTTTAGAAAATATCTAAGTTTCGATATTTATAGGCTTCCAAAATATCTTTTTTTTTGAATTTTTAAAATTCGCACGGCAACTCTCTACAACCCCGGGAACCAACCCGCATGCTCTGATAAACATAAATGTGCATCAAAACGAGTAAATCATACACCGCAGACATATATATGCAAAACACATCATACATACATATAAGTCTAAAAAAGAGACGGGTCCGGGTCTCACAACTCTCCCCCCATTAAGGAATTTCGTTCCTAAAATTCACAATAAGATCACAAGGTAAAAAGGTATGGGTATCTAGCACGCATCTCAGACTCAAGCTTTCATGTAGCCTCTTCAATCCTGATGAAGCCATAAGATCTTGACATAAGCAATGGTTCTGTCCTGCAACACCCGCTCCTTTGTGTCAAGAATCCTCACTGGACGCTCCTCATAAGTGGCATCCTCCTCAACCTGCAGCTCAGCCCAATCTATCACCTGTGAAGGATCAGGCTCGTATCTCCGAAGTATAGAAACGTGAAACACGTTATGCACATATGCTAACTGATCTGGTAAAGCCAGACGGTAAATAACCTCTCCAACCCTGTTAAGGATCTCAAATGGTCCAATGAAGCGCGGTGATAGCTTCCCGCTACGACTAAACCTCATCAAACCTCTACGTGGTGAAACCTTCAGAAACACATGGTCACCCACTACAAACTCCAAAGGTCGTCTCCTCTGATCTGCATAACTCTTTTGGCGACTCTGCGCTGTCAGTAGGCGCTGGTGTATCACAGCAACCTTCTCTGTTGTCTCCCGTACCATGTCTGGCCCCAAGACTATGGTCTCTCCCACATCTGTCCAACACACGGGTGATCTACACGGTTTGCCATACAAAGCCTCAAACGGTGCCATCCCAATACTTGACTGATAGCTGTTGTTGTATGAAAACTCTGCCAAAAGTAGATGATCCTCCCACGAACCTCTGAAGTCAAGGATACAAGCCCTCAGCATATCCTCCAGAATCTGTATAGTCCTCTCTAACTGGCCATCCGTCTGGGGTGAAAAGCAGTACTGCACATCAAGTTTGTCCCCAAGGCCTCCTCCAGACTCTGCCAAAAGCGCGAAGTGAAGCGCGAATCTTGGTATGCAACAATAGATACGGGCACTCTGTGCAATCTGACTACCTCCTTGACGTACAAGCTATTAAGTCGTTCCACTGAATCCCTCACTCGGATGGGGAGAAAGTGCGCAGACTTCGTCAATCTATCAACCACAACCCACACGACGTCGTGTCCCCTAGGTGATCGAGGAAGTCTTGACACAAAGTCTATCGTGATGTGCTCCCACTTCCACTTTGATATGGGCAACGACTGTAGCAACCTTGCTGACCTCTAATGCTCCGCCTTTACCTACTGACAGGTGAGGCATTGGAAAACAAACTGGATCACATCTCTCTTCATCCTTGTCTAACAAAACTGACGACGAAGGTCATGGTACATCTTCATGCCTCCTGGATATGCGGCAAGACGAGAATGATGACACTTATGTAATAACTCAGCTCGGCATGACTCTGGCGCAAACAACCTGCTTGCCAACCTCAAACTCTGATCAGTACCCACAATCCATCCTGCTGTATCCTCGCCACTAGCAACGCGGTTTCGTATCATCTGCGCCTCCTAGTCCGTCTGCTGGACCTCTAGCACACGTACTATTAATGCGGGTCGAGTAACTATAGAAAATATGGTGGCACCCATCTCAATCTCCTTGAGGCACAAATCTAACTCCCCAACATCTGCAAGCATGTCCCACTTATGTATAACCACAGAAGCTAACGACCTGTGAGACCTCCTACTGAGCGCGTCAGCCACCTCGTTGGCCTTCCCAGGATGATGCTACAAGTCAAAGTCGTAATCCTCTAACAATTCCATCCACCGTCGCTGGCGCAAGTTCAGGTCCTTCTGCGAAAATAAGTATTTTAAGCTCTTGTGATCGGAAAAAATCTCAAAATGCTCACCATACAGATAGTGACGCCATGTCTTCAAGGCAAAGACCACAACTGCCAACTCCAAATCATGCGTAGGATAGTTTCGCTCGTGCGTCTTCAACTATCGGGAACCGTAGGCTACAACCTTACCCTCCTGCATTAGAACACATCCGAGACCGTCATGTGAAGCATCACAGTATACAGTATACTCCAAGCCTCGCTCTGGAATGATCAACACTGGCGCGTTGGTCAACCTCATCTTCAGCTCCTGGAAAGCTGACTCACAGGATTCACTCCAAGCGAACATAACTCCCTTCCGAGTCAGGCGCGTCATCGATGTAGCGAGTCTAGGAAAGTCCTTCACGAACCGTTTGTAGTAACCTGCTAAGCCTAGAAAACTGCATATCTCAAAGACACTCTTCAGTCGCTCCCAACCTGTCACAGCATCTGTCTTTGACGAATCCACAGCTACTCTATCTGTCGACACCACGTGTCCCAAAAATCTCACATCGGACATCCAGAATTCACACTTCTCGAACTTTGCATACAAGCGATGTTCTCTTAGTAGCTGTAAAACAATACGCAAGTGCTCCTTGTGTGCCTCCATAGTGGGTGAATATATTATAATATCATTTACAAACACCACTACAAAACTGTCCAAGAAGGATGGAAAACCCGGTTCATTAAACCCATGAACGTAGTAGGTGTGTTCGTCAGACGGAACGGCATAACTAGAAACTCATAGTGACCATAGCGAGTCCTAGAGGTGGTCTTCGCTATGTCCTCGTCCCCAATCCTCAACTGGTGATATCCCGACCTCAAGTTTATCTTCGAGAAATAACTCGAACCCCTCAGCTGATCAAACAAGTCGTCTATCCTCGGCATCGGATACTTGTTCTTCATTGTCACCTGGTTCAATTTCCTACAATCAATACACAGACGCAAAAATCCATTCTTCTTCTTTGCGAAAAGAGCAGGAGCTCCCCACAGCGAAGCACTCGGACGTATAAACCCCCTGTCTAGCAACTCCTGTAACTGCACCTTGAGTTCACGCAACTCAGCTGGTACAAAGTGATAGGATGGTATAGATATGGGAGCAGCTTCGGGAAGTAGGTCAATAGAGAACTCCACCTCACGGCTCGGCGACAACTCGTACAAATCATCTGGAAAGACATCAGAATAGTCGCACACCACTAGAGGTAACTCTCTGCAAACTCTAACCTCCACATCTAACATGAGAGCTGAGAAAAGGAAACCTAGGCTGCCCTGATTCCGCACAACGCCTGGCATAGAACTCAAACCCTCCTCCCGGTCTCCTATAAAACAAAAACAATCTCCCACCAGTGTACAAATCGTCACCCTCCGTCAATCGTAATCAATAAAGGCACGATAGGTGGTTAGCCAGTCCATCCCTAGAATGACATCGAACGCGGTCATGTCTAGAATAACAAGGTTAAACTCTAAGCAACGACCGGCGACCTCCAACATGCAGGATTTGCAGACAAGGCTCAACTTCACACTTCCACTCACCGGGGTCTCTACACACAAGGTACTACCCAACCAGTCCATCTCTAACCCCAAAGAAGATGCAAAAGAAGCAGATATAAATGAATGTGATGCTCCAGTATCGATAAGAATACTGGCCCATGATATGAAGACTAGAAGAGTACCTCTGATCACGGAGGTGGTAGCAGTAGCATCGGAACCAACCGGTGCTCTAAAAGAACTGGGCTCTGCAAGGACGTAAGCTCTGGCCGGTTCACTACAGTCCTGCACTGCTGACTGCCTGCCCGACTGCACTGAAGCTCCTCCCTCTGCAAAACGGGATGTCTGAGCTCTAAGTTGTGAATACATCTGTCTCCCTTAGCCTGATGGAATTGCTTGTGCTCCTGTTGTGCTTTGAATGCTCCCATCCTGAGGACAGTTCCTTCGGATGTGCCCAGACTGCCCACACTCAAAACAAACCACTGGCCCCCTTCCCTGAGCCTACGACTACGACTATGCCTGAACAGACATGGGACTACGGCACTCTACTGCGCGGTGTCTTGGCCGCTAGCATCTATGACAAAGCGCCCTTTGATCTGACCATCCCGTTGAGGCTACGGGAGGCGTGGATGCAGAAGACTGGGGCGGATATGACCCAATTGGATGCGAACTCGGACCAGATGTCTGTCGACGCTTGTCTCTGCATCCCTGGAACTGCGTGCATCCCCCATTTGACTAACCCCTACTGTCTCTGCGCATCTCGTTCAGAGTATCCTCTACTTTCATAGCAGTCTCCACTAGCTCTGTAAAGACCTGCATCCTGAACGCTGCCACTATATCTCGGATAGTGGGCCTCAAACCATTCTTGAACCGTTTCGCACGGAACTCATCAGTAGGCACAATCTCCTGTGCAAATCTGGATAAGCTAGTAAACTCAGTCTCATACTCAAGCACTGTCATTGTCCCCTGCGTTGGAAATAGGAAGTCTTCTCTGTAACGATCTCTCAGAGTCGCTGGAAAGTATTTCTCTAGAAATACCTTCGTGAACGCATCCCAACTGCCTGCCACTGTGGTCTCGGAAAACTTTCACCACATGTGAGCACTCCCTCTCAACTGAAAGGCGGCACATATAACCCTCAAATCATCTTTCTCAATCTGAAGCGAGTCAAAGATCCTGGCAACCAGCTCTATCCACTTAGTGGCAACCATGGGATTGGGATCCCCAGAAAAGGTAGGAGGATCTAGGCCGCGAAACTCACGCATCGAAACTGTAGCCCTCGGCTCGGGTGCAATCTCCCCACCCCTAGTGGCCTCAGCCAGTTGCCGGATGGAGCCGACCATCTCACGCAACAGATCTCCCTCAGCAACAAATCCTTGGGGTGCATTAACATCCGTAATATCTAGGACTAGAATGTCCCTTCGGCCAGAACCACGGCCTCGACCACGGTCTCGTCCTCCCCGCGTGGACATAACTCTATACAAAAGCAACATAACAGGATCAGAATCCATATAACATGTTATTGCTAATGTAAAAGACAGATAAGCATGCTAACACATAGCCACGTAATATCATGTCATCATATCTCACATACCGAGGAGAATCGGCAAAAAAGACTCATCCATTTGGATAACCTACTCAGTTTATCTGCTAGAAATTACGTCCTCGAAACGCGTATCTAACATGGCTCCCAAGTCTGCTAATTCAAACGCCCGAAGGCAAGACTAATCAACCCTAAGGTCCAACATCCATGCCAACGTATATATCACAAGCTATCATGCTACGTTAGGAAAGCGCTGTAACACATGCAATCAAGCACATATACATCCTCACAAGGTGATGTATCCTCTTTTTCATGACTCATAGGTATTTGAACCCAGAACTCTGATACCAAGTTGTCACGCTCCAAACATCCGGATCACGAGAAAGCCCACCCAAACACCCATTTAAGAAAATAGGTTTTACAGTTGGAAATCAAATATAACATCTGAAGAAAATTTCCACAGTTGAACTCTCATAAAACTGTAAACATGCATTCTCATACATAAATAAGTATATCGCCAAAAAGGCGTACAAAATCCGCATTCTGAAACAGGCATCACATGTCAAAGGTACATGTACAAAACAAGAGAAACTACATCTAGTCTTCCATCTCAACGGGCATCTAGGTCATCTCTCACGTCCACCTGAAAATTTTTTCAGAAAAATCCACCATGTGAGCCAAAGCTCAATAGGAACAGACTATAAAGCTGTAAAGCAGGATATGCAATCATATGGTGGGAGCTAACTCGACCACAAATGCCAACACGATTTTCTCACAAAACCACCAGTTTTTCATATGAAAACTATCATTTTCATCTTGAAAACTATGCATATAAACCTGAGAGTTATCATGCCACATTTAAGAGAAAGCAGTAAAATAATATTCTTCCCTCGGGACAACAATCAACCGAGGAGATAAGATAAATGAAATTCTATGTACCGACTCTGTCATATTAGACAAGGTAACCACTATAGACTCCTGCTCATTATCCTAATCCTGAACCACTGAAGATCAGCTAGATAATGACAAGTTCTATACGGAGTTACGACGATATAACCACTTAGTTTACGGGACTGCCCCCGAAGGAACTAAGCACCTGATAACTACTTAGTTTACGGGACCACAGCCCGAGGGTACTAAGCACCCAACCATCTTGTTTATGGGGACTAACTCGAAGGATAGTAGATACCTACGCTGCACACATTTCTGGACTTTCACCAAGGAGCAATGGAAGCCCACTCGTAAACTCATTGTCCCGGTACATCTATGGATAGCATTTCGAAAGCAACCCATAAAACTGATATATAACACATGTATATATATGAGATCCAATCCATGAACCATGGAAATCAAACCAAAACATGTAAACACATATTTCATCAAAACGTTTTAGAAGTTGAGACTCAACCCCTCGGGCTAGCTCCAAACCTTCAATAAACACGTTTCCCAAAGGTTTTCATGAACACTCATTTTCCAAACCATCCATTTGAAAATCAATCTCCACAAAACGAGATTTCACAAATCTATCGCCTTTAAAACCATCCGGGAAAGGTGAGGGAAGCCAAAAATCCAACCACTAAACCACCAAAACAACACCCTCAGCCCTCACAGGAGTTCAGTCGACTGGCCCAACCCCTAGTCGACTGAAATAGGCACTGGAAAGAGGGAACCAAAACAGAAAGAATTTCAGTCGACTGACCCCCCACGTTCAGTCAACTGAACTCACCAAAAGATGATCCAGTCGAACCAGCCCAAAAAATATTTTTAGCTACGGGTTCTCTGGTTTTTTGCTTTTAAAACTCAAATCAAACCTCCAAACTCCTGTATATGATACCCACAAGGATATGTAAGCCCAAGCTTACCATAAAGCCACAAAAGAAACTCTCAAAACACGATTTTATCCACCCGAACGCCGAAAAATAATTTTAACCCAAAACTAGATCTGAAACACAAATCATCTTTTCATGCGTTTTTAAACGGTAAAATATTATAAGATTACATATATATCCCTTATATAATAGTAGAATCTGAAATCCTACCTTGTTGGGTTAAAAACTCGATACCTCGATCCACGTATAAAATCGAGTTTCACTGAAATCAAATTCTGATTGGATGGATGCGAAACCCTCGATGCCGATACCAAGGATCAACAGTTGGTTTATCAAAAACCAAAGCCCGGGCCCCGAGAAGTTAGAGAGAAGAAAAAGAAAATTTGAAGGAAACTTATGAGTTAAGTTTTCAAAATATCTTTTTAAAAAATATTTAAGTTTCGATATTTATAAGCCTCCAAAATATCTTTTTTTTTTGAATTTTTGAAATTCGTACGGCAACTCCCTACAACCCCGAAAATCAACCCTCCATGCTCAAATAAACATAAAAATGCATCAAAACGAATAAATCATACACCGTAAACATATATATGCAAAGCACATCAAACATACATATAAGTCTAAAAAAGAGACGGATCCGGATCTCACACCATTAATCATGCCCATATCCAAACCATACAAACCCCAAGATCAAATAGGATTTTAACTAGGTTGTAACCTTAGGTCAGAGTAAAAAAAAGACAAAAAAGAAGGTAAAAATAAGATTAGAATTAAATGCTTGAGAATAATTGGGATAAAAATAATGTATTAAGGACATTATTGCCTACAGGTCAGCACCATTTTTTTCCAACCTTTCTCAACTTTATTTTCTTTTTTGTTTCTTTTTTTTTTTCACACTCCTTGCTAGCTTGTTTTTTGTTTTTTTTAAATATCTTCATCTTTCTTTTATTCCTTTTTTTCTTCTGCCTCATTTTTTTTTCAACAACTTTTTTTTTCTTGTCATTTCCAAGTCACCTGCCCTTTATTCAATATACTACCAACATATCTCAGAACAACTTAGGTGAAAGATTTACAAAAGAAAGACTAAATTGAAGGCTCAAATTGGTTTCTAGGAATTAATAGAAAAAAAAAAATACAAGGCTCAAATAAAACAAAGAAGGCCTAAAATTATTTTTTGAGAATTGGTATAATTCTTCAATTTTCATAATATCGAAAGAATAATAATGCGATAATAATGTATTGTGTTCTCAGCATTTAATCAAAACAAAAAAATAATGAGATTATTCAACAAATTAATTCGTTTTCAAATAAAATTTAAGAGAAATTGTGATAACCTTCCGAATAAAATAATAGCTCAAGAACTCATATAAGTTATTAGTTTTCACGAATTTTTACCTATATTTTCAAGTCATGTTCACTCCTTATCTAAAAAAAAAATATTCATGTGACTAAAGTGACGTGCAAGAATTCCAAACATGAATACATGTGACACTTTACAAGAAGTTAGCAAAATTCTCTTTAACATAATTCTTAGGGTAGGATAACTAAAATCACAATTAAATTCAATCACTAACAACATAGAATGAGGGAATAAAAGCGACATTGTGGAGAAATTTTTTTCTTTTCTCTTTTTAAATTTTTATTTATTTTTTATTTTTTATTTTTGAACACTTTCTCCTCAAATCTAAACAATGCATTGCCCTCAATGTATCCAAGAAGTAAGTGTAAGAAATTTTGAATTATTTCAATTAAAGAACAATGTTATACATTGATAGGCTTCAATTGTTAGAAAAAAAAAAAATAAGAATAAAAACTATGAACTACTCCCATCACTATTTTTTTTAAAAGTTTTTTTTTTTTGGTAAGAATTTAGATAAATTGGATCTACTACTACAGTAATATTAAAAGATCGCGTTTAAAAAATTAAAAAAATTTTACTTTTCATAAAAGTGTGATAAAAAAATAATTAAAATTTTTAATCTCACTTTATCAAATAAAATAAAATTATATATATTTTTAATTTCATTTATTAAAAAAATATAATAATAAATTAATTTTTTTATCACATTTTTTACGTATAAATGTAATTAAAAATTAACTAAAACAAATTATAATTTCTCATTCCCTCTCCACCCGACAGTTCTTAGCCATTTCCTGTCATCCTTTCATATTCTCATCGAGCCGATACTCTCAGCGAGCCCTAGCTACGCCTCTCTTCCCGAGTCATCTTCTCCACCGCCGCTCAAGCGACCGCCACACGCCACTACCGCTCAAGCGACCGCCGATTGCTGTTGTCGCTCATGCTACAGCTGTTCGTCGTTGTCGCTCACACCTTCGGTACATATATGTAATTGTTACAACGGAAACAACCTAGAAAAAGAGAAGAAAGAGAAGGAGAAGATCTCCATCGCCTGAATCTCTGTGGAACAACTGTTCAACTTCATCATTCGCCCGCCCAGGTACCCACTCAGCGCTTTCAACTCTCT
>JAOTRH010011265.1:0-23145 GCA_034768845.1 Heliamphora exappendiculata
GTGACATGGTCATCTTTTAAGATTTTAATCTTTAGAGAGAAAACATGAATTTTAACTTGTATATATATGCATATGATGGGTGCATTCTATTTCTTTATACGGCATAAATTCAAATTTTTGTGTTATTGGTGCATTATGAGCTTTATGAAAGAAATGTAAAATATGATTCATGAAAGGTTGTGTAATGGAGCTTGTGTTGCATTTGATTTGAAAAGAGAAAGTTAATACTAAAATTGAATGTGACTGGACAATGAAATGGGAAAGTTGAAATTGGAACTAAGATGATAATGTGTGAAAATGATTGGGAGAGGAACGAGTTGTGGGTTGGACTCCAGAACTTTTTTTTTGGTGAAAAAAAATGAACAAATAATGAATTGTATGAATTGATGTGAATTATGTTGGCTTGGCGGGTCCGCGGTGAAAGACCGAAAACTTGCACAAGATGGGGACCACATGCCGACGGGTTAGCCCCCGAAATGTGGTGTTGTATCGCGGTGAGTTATAGAGCTATCTATTACCCAATAGCTTTGCATAACCTATTGGAAATTAATAGGGAGGGGTTTCTATAAGCTGCACCTGATTCATTAATTGCAATACTGTTTTGTGATAAACTGGGTAAAAAACAAATGTGACACAATTTTTGTGAAAAATCGAATAATGAAGTGATGATATAAATAATATGAATGGATGAACTAGAACAAATTGGTGTGCGTAGGTGTGTGCGTGTGAATGATAAATGAATTGGTGAAAACTTACATTTTCTTCGGTTGCACCCATCACATCTCACTAATCATGCATTACATCTGCGTTAATCTATATCCTACGAGCTTCGGTACACGTATGTTTACCAAACCATTTCAGGTCTTGAGGACCAGGGGCTATACCAGGGCAAGAAATGCATTTTGAGAAAGGGCTTGAAGAAAGATTTTGTGTTCGATGTCATGTTTGTACATAAACGGAAATAGATTACTGTAATGATATTGTTGTTGTAATGGACACTTCAAAACCCAAAGAATTTGATTGTAATTTTATATGCATGAGGATATGGTTACTTGTTGAAAATCTTTATTTTCTTTCAAATACATTTTGAGTTCAAATCGTTAATGAGAAAAATGTTTAATTGAGTAATTTCTTATACGAGTTGATTTGGGATTAGTTCACAGGTTCTCGAGTTCTGGGCGTGACACATCATCCATGCAATTTAAAAGAATATAAATGTAAGATACGTACATATCGTAGTTTTATGATCGAATCGAAATTTTGATGAGTTTTAGTGTCCTGTTCAAAAGATAAGTTGCAATAATCATTTTCCGAACAAGTTTCTTGCATCTTAATTGCATCAGGACTCTTTGATTTGCAGTAATATACAAATATATCATATTTTGATCCTCGAACATATTAAAAAAAGAATAAAAGAAACCCCAGACCACCAGCACCACCGCCGGCCAACCTGGCGCCTCCTGCGCTACTGTTGGCACCAGCTTTAAGCGGCTTTTGCTGTTAGGGTTGGTATACTGAAAATCATATTTTTAGTATTTAATTTTATTTTAATAAAATTAATTTTTTATTTTATGAGAATATTTATGAGTAATGTATGTATATCATTTCTTTGTTATACATGGATGTCCGATATTCTGTATATTATTTAATCTGGTGTGTAGAGTACGGCTTGTACATAGAAGATCAGATTTTAGGTTCTTGCAAAATATAAGTTTTATGTTCATAGTTTAGATAGAAATGGACATACCATCAGTACGACAGTGGCACCGAGTTTTAGTAGGCCTGTCTTGGTTATGGGGAACAGATAATAGCGTCGTCTATTATTCCGACTCTCTGTGCCTGTACACTTTGTGTGTATTAAATGGGACATTTGGGGTAATTAATTTTATATTGACTATATAAATTAATTCACACCCCAAGATTATTACGAATAGTGTTTATCCTCTTAATCCTGAAATAAATATTAATTTACATATATTTAATATTTGTTATTTTGATTTATTAGATGGTGCGATCTTATATGGGTCTAAATTCCCTGTGAGTTGGTTAGCGCTATTATTTATATGGCAAATATTACTTATTGACGAAATCCACATCCCGAATGATTGGGATTGACGATACTCCCTTCAGGAAGCTTATAAGTTTTGATCAGGTCAAACCCTACAAGTAAATTTAATTATCTGGTGGTCAAATAAGTTAATCGGAATGGCTTAAGGAATATCAAGATGCCGATTAAATTAAATTATCAGTAATTAAATTTAATTGGTGAGTATCGGGAATCTTAACGTGGGGAGAAATAGTAAGTATTTAATAACAGGAGCTCAATACAAGAAGGTCTTGAAATTATGGGTCAGAGTACAATTATAGTTCTTTAGTGGTGTGAACTGTAATTCAGTATTTTATGAAAATGGCAGAAATCGCTGCGTCTTTCCATAATTGTAGAAACCGCTAGTAAGTATATGTGTTCCACTGGAAGTCTTAATCATAATTACATTATGATATCATATTTTGTCTTTCAGGATTAAAGATATCTGCGTTCTACCGGTACAAGTTCTCGATAGTCCGTAGCCTACACTACGTTCGAGGATCGCGTAAGTGAATACAGTAGAAGATCTGACAGGAGTTTCAACTCAAAATCAAATCGTAGTTGAAGAATCGATCAACAAAAGGTATTCTTCTAAATTAACTTTAGTTGCACGGGTTTTATTTTGACCGTTCAACATCAAAAGTTTTATCTGGAGTCTGTTTCGGCGTTTGCCCAAACCAGTGAAAAGCCAAAGCCGCCGAAACACAATTCCATTCGGACGAAAGTGAAGCCCACATTGAGTACTTCAAGAATCCGCCCTCCAATCAACAAGATCTGAGCCCGAACACACCCAAAGCCTAGAGAGAAGGAAGAGCTAGGGTTTTAGGGTTTGAGGAGAGAAAAGAGGAAGCTTACAACATAAGCTTTGTACAAATTCCAACCATTTCGCTGGCTTTTAAAACATTTTGTCCTAACAGACCGATCGATCAGTCTCTTAACCGATCGATCGGTTAGGCATTTCACTGCATTGCTGTCCTAACTTCAAACGATGATATCTCGCTCGTCCGAACACCAAATAGGGTCATTCTTGTGCTCAAACTGAAGCCCCGGAAGTCTACTTTCCAATGGTTCAAACCTCATGTTCTTACATCCTTATAGATCTCCATGGTTGATGGATTAGATCTCTTTTTATATATGTTGATATATAACTGTTATCTTTTTATGGGTTTTTCGTAGTCGAGCTACGGATGGCTTTTAAATGATTTCCATACATGTACCGTGGCAGTGGGTGTGTTGAGTTGGGCTTCTAGTGCTCCTTGGTGGAAGTCCAAAAACGTGCGCAGAGTGGGTTCGCTACGGTTCCTCGGGTTAATCCCTGTAAACATGGTATTGGATGCTTCTTCCATCGGTCATGGAAATTCGTAAAGAGTCGGTTGCCTCCGTGAATGGCGTCGGTTGCCTCTGTGAATGGCGTCGTTGTTGTAACTTCGTATAGAACTTGTCATTACCTAGCAGGCCTTAAGTAATTCAGGATTTGAGTAATGGGCAGGAGTCTACAGTTGTTACCTTTGTCCATATGTGTGGCAAAGTCGATGCATAAGATTTTATTTTTATCTCTTTCTTCTCGGCTGTATGGCCCAAGTGGAGCATATTATTTTATTACTGTTTTTCCTTAACTATGGCATGATATCTGCACTGATGATATGCATGGTTTTAAGGATGAAAAACTTGTGGTTTTTGAGAGAAAAACCTTTTTGGCTCATGTGGTTGAGTCTTTATGCTTATGATTGCATAACCTGCTTTACAGTTTTATTGTCTATTTCTATTGGGTTTCGGCTTATGGTGTGAAATTTTGTTGTAAAACCATTTTTAGGCGGACATGAGGAGTTGAGCTAGATGCCTGTGATGGCAGAAGACTTGCTGTAGTTTTCCTATTTTTGAGATATGTAGTTTTACATGCGATGCATGTTTCTAAAGGCGAGTTTTGGACGCCTTGAGGCGATATACTTATTCATGTATGGAACTGCATGTTCATTGTTTATGAGAGATGAACCGTGGGTACTCTTTTATCCAATTATTGTATTTGAGTTGATGGTTTTTCAATAAAATAAAAGTCATATTTTCATAAACGGTGTTTTGGTAGGCTTTCGCGTGACCTTGGTGTTTGGGGCAGACAAGGTTGGTAAACCTTAATTGGATGAATGGATAAAATGGTGGAATATGCAAATGCGTTTGGTTAGTTCGGAAATGATGAGAGGATTGGTTATAATAGTTAACTCAACTTTAACTATAGAGCACTGAACTATAACTTTTTTTGTTGAAAACTTGGTTATGTGACGAGAATTTGATTTGGGACAAATGATGTTAGTTTAGGATAAACTTATGTGTGCATCCCGCATAACCATCTTCGCATGTCATGTATACGTTCATTGTTAGTTTTTTTTATGAGTTTCGGATCATGTTGTTTAACAATATTTCAGCTGATAGCAGGAAGAAGAGATTGGAGAAAGATGATGGTCGCTGAACCCTTTTTGAGTAACTAATAGAATTACACTTGCCTTGATAGCATTTTTTTTTGGGAAATAAAATTGTAAAGATGTAATTCTCGTTTTCTTTTGGAGTACTTGCATTATTGTATTTTGGGTTAGAATACTCGTGTTGTAAGGCCCTAAGACCGTATATTCATGTTATGCATGCATGTGAGGATGTTTCGTTCGTTGGAGCGGTTGAAAGTTTTAATCTTCAAATGATGTATCTCAATATTAAGTTTGATTTTGGGTTCTTAGGTTGAAATGTGGTTGTTTTATTCTCAAATGCACGTTTTACTTCTCAAGTTTACTTACTAAAAGCCATGTTCAAAGGATGAGAAAAAGGGGTGATTTTTCAACACTTAAAAAACTTTTTAGACTTTTGGGTAGAGAACTCTCAGGTGCCCCACCGCTCGAGCGGACTCCACTGGGTAGCGTTTTATTGAAATTTGTTTATGACCAGGGCTTTTCTTAAATGTTTTTGGATTGTTCTTTGAGGTATAAATTGACTATTTTCAGGAGTTAGTTTCCTTCATTCATTCGAGTATCTCTTCTCATAAATAATGGGGTTAGGCGTATGATCACAATGCTCACCTTAAAAAAGGAACTTGGTGCAACGAAATCAAACCAGAAAGGCCAAATGAAGGTACACACAAAAGCATGCTAGTTAGAGAGAAATGTAATAAGATTTAAGCGATTAATCATCAATTGATCAAGCAAGAGAGAGCAATGCCTGAGAGCATCGAGAACGATGATGACAAGGCGATCAATTGCCGGTTTTGTCCAGCAAAGTTGGCAGTTGAAATTTGGATGCCGATAAGCATTTTATCGGTCGAATAAGGGCAAGGAAGGAGGAGGTTGGACGCAGGGAGATTGGGAAACATCGGAACAATTGCTGTAATTGGGAAGCTCGGTTCTAGTGAGGAGAAAGCCACCGGCGAACAGCAGAATGGCCACGCAGTGAAGCACCAGAATTAGGAGGAAGATGGACAAGAATGGCCATATCTATACCCCCCATTCTTTCACTTCCCTCCTCCTCCATGCCACAGCGTCCATTCCTTCTACCAGTCCCTCGTAGACTCCGCGATTTTGAGTGATTCGTTGGAGGAGAGTAAGAGCATCTTCAACATGCTAGGCAAACCAGACCTGTTAGACAAAAAAGCTAGCCAACTTCTACTTTATTAACTCCAACAGGCTCAATATAGAAATAGGTAAAATACATTTTCAGTGATTCGCTAGCTAAATTTAGCCAGACGCTTAAGCCTCGGCAAATCCAACTGTAAACGCATATTCCCTCCATTTCTTCTTCTTCGACCTTCAGTTTTCCTTCCCATTGCAAATCCAACAAGTGAACAGTCCACGGAGCTCTGCTCTGCTCAGCAACAGATTCACAATAGCTTGAGAGAGATGGGGGCATGGGGCGTACCAGTGAGCTGCGAGCAGTGCACAGAGGGCGGAGCAACGATCGGCGGCGAGGCGCGAGGGTGAGATCCAGCGGCGCTGCGATAAGGGCGAGAAACAGAACATCGTTGGAGCCTTGAATGAATTCTTAAATAATTAAAAATACAACCTTTTGAATTACATAAAGAAAGCCTTGAAAATTTAAAAAAACCAAAATCCATAAAAAAAATTACATGAAGAAAAAAATACAAAAAGTTGGAGCCTTGAAAAATTAAAAATACCAAAATACTTAAAAAATTACATAAAGAAAAAATACAAAATGTTGGAGCCTTGAAAAATTAAAAATTCCAAAATACTTAAAAAAATTACATAAAGAAAAAAATACAACTGTAGGCGTGTAAATTTTAGCCTATCACAAATTAACACGTGTCACACGACCCTAAAATCTAACACAATTATTGGCAAATCAAATATTGCCACGTGTTAAAGCAGTCTTAAATTAAATTTTATGGTTGATCCAGTTACATGGCACCACGTGTAAAATAATGTATTTTTTCATATGATAAGCATTTGGCTGATTAAATTAAGCCACTTGGCACATAAAAATTACACGAGAGAAAAATAAATAATATTTTCTCTAAATTAAATTAAATGTACATAATTATTTCTTTAAATAAATAAAAAAGTAATTATATTACTAAATAATTATATCTTTAAACGAAAAGATAATTATTTGTCTAGATAATTATCTTTTCAAAATTAAAGATAATTATGATATTCAATAGTTATCCCTTTAAAAAATTAAAGAGAAAATTATAAGCTTGTCTAAATAATTATCTTTTCAAAATTAGAGATAATTATGATATTCAATAGTTATCTTTTTAAAAAATTAAATCAAAGAGATAATTATATGCTTAAATAATTATCTCTTTTAAATAAATAAAATTGATATAATTATCAGGAATTTGAGTCTCTTCATATCTATGTCCCCTACACTTTTATAAATAAGTGTGTCCTCCACCAGATGGAAAAGTATTTTTTGACATCTGACACTTTGAGTTATAAAGAAACTAAGAGAGTTCTACAGATAAAACTTTGAAGTCCTGAAGATAGTTCTCAACCAAGTTTCAATATTCTTCACCAAACTCGGAGGATATTTCACCTTTTGATTCGGGAACACGCTGTCAAGTCCTCGAGTCAACATTTGAAGAGAAGAATCAGATGATTTTGTTTTCTTTTGTTTTAAAAATTTATCAAAGATTGTAATCCATTTACAAATTCAATAAAAATTTAATTTGATCAAACAATTTTCTGTCGTGATTTTCGAACACAAAATTTGTTGTTTACAAATTTCTGGCACGCCCAGTGGGACAATCTCTGCCTCTCATCTCTTCTCTTCTCCAAACGCAAAATCCGCAATGGCTCCAAAGAACGACGGTTCAAAGGCTCTCCAAATCAAAGAAGGAGATTCTAAGCCTTCAACTGCCACAAAGACCGGTTCAGGCTCTAACACTCAGAGTACTAGTCTGGTGACTCGAACAAAGGCAAAAGATGTGGCTCAAACACTCTTGCAAGCCCCGCTGCTGTCAAAATCAATTCTAGTTTTTGGTTTAAACAAAGAAGATGTTATTCTGCAGACAAATGAGAAAGTAGATACGACCATTGGAAAGATGTTTTCTCACCATTCTTTGTCTCAATAATCAGCCTCAGCGACCAAAGATCACCTGGGGAAAGAAGAAGAAGTAGATTCAAGCAGTTCTGATTCTTCATCTTCTCCTCCCACTCCTCAATCAAAACTCAAGACAGTTGATGCTGTTTCCATGCCAGTGATGACAACGAACACTCTTTCCTTGGAAGAGCAGGTAGCTTTCTTAACAAAGACTGTTGAAGCACTCTGTAAAACCGTGCAAGATCGCAATGTTCAAATCGCGTCTATGATGAACAAAATCGAAAGTAGGGGAGATTCAAGTCAAGTTACTCCCAACCATCCAAAACCTCAAGAAGCGGTTGAAACTTCTAACAAGCTCCAAGCATAACAGAAGAATTTGCAGATTTCAGCCGACGGCTCCATTCCCGTCGATCAGTTGAAAGAGTTCATCTTGGGCGCCATCAAGGATAAGTACAATAAAACACCAAAATCTTCTCTTGCTTATGCTAAGCCATACACTCGACGAGTCGATCAAATGAAGATACCTTTCGGATATCAACCACCAAAGTTTCAACAATTTAGGGTAAAGGTAATCCAAAGCAACACATTACCCATTTTGTGGAGACGTGTAACAACACTGGTACCGATGGAGATCTCTTAGTCAAACAGTTTGTTCGAACGCTCAAGGGAAATTCTTTCGATTGGTATTGTGACCTCGAATTTGGTACAATCGACAGTTGGAAGCACATGGAACAAGAATTTCTCAATCGCTTCTATAGCACCCGTCGTACCGTCAGCATGATTGAGCTTACCAATTCTCACCAATGGAAGGATGAACCTGTTATCGACTACATCAATAGGTGGAGAAGTTTGAGCCTTAACTGCAAAGATAGGTTGAGTGAGACCTCTGCAGTCAAAATGTGCACTCAAGGTATGCATTGGGGTTTACGCTATATTCTTCAAGGTATCAAGCCAAGAACCTTTGAAGAATTGGCTACTCGCGCTCATGACATGAAGCTTAGTATTGCAGCAAATGGAGGTCAAGGACCGCCCATCCAAGAGCCTAGAAAAGGAGGGAACAGGCAGGACACTCGTAAAGTAGTCAAGACTGCACCTAAGGTTGATAGCAAGGAATCAATGACAGTAGTCACTGCGTCGATCAAGATTACTACTAAGCCAGGGGCGAAAGAAGGTGGAAAAATTGAATCTAGCCAAGGAAAAGGAAGAAAAAGGCTCACTTTGAAAGAGATGCAAGAAAAAGAGTACTCGTTTCCTGATTGTGAAGTTCCCCGAATGCTTGACGACTTGTTAAAGATGAAGCTCCTTGAACTTCCAGAGATGAAACGTCCTGAAGAAGCTAAGAGAGTTCAGGACCCGAACTACTGTAAATACCACCGCCTGGTTAGCCATCCAACTCAACGATGCTTCATTCTGAAAGAAAAGATCATTAAACTAGCTAGCCAAGGCAAGATTCTGCAAGAGGAAGAAACGAAAGCTGCAGCTACAAATCAAACTTCTGTTGTTGTTGCACCCTCACATCTTGCTCTTCTTCAACAGAAAATTCAAAACCTAGAAAGGTTTTTCCCCAAGTTGCTAATATGCAAGATTCAATTCGGATTATTTGATCCAATTGACATAATGGCACCATTTTCTCTAGTTCAATCCTTCAAAAATGGGGGCAAGCATTGTGAAGCATCAAACTTGATAAGCATAGAAGATGAAGGATGGACGTTAGTGACTCGCAAGAAGAAAGGAAAAGCAACCTCGTATCGTCTTCGGCTCGTACGAGTAAAGAAGAAGGAAACGAAGCGAAGCATGAGAAAGAAGAATGGAAGACGTGCTAGAAAGGTAGCAGAAGAATTGCCAGAAGAAAGAACACGTATTCCCATCACACTGTGGGAATTCTTCCCAAAATCAATGCTCCAAGCTATCATCCAGAATCAGTGTCATGCTGTGAACACCGAAGAATCCCTCGAGCCTGAGGAGGAAAGTGCTTTTATGTCAAATGGCACACCGATTGAACCATATTCTCACACTTTCACAAATGATTGTGTTACCAACATGCCGACACTCTCATTTTCATACGAAGATCTGATGCTTGGCTCAACACCACACAACCGTCCTCTTTTTGTCATGGGCTATACACGAGAGCAAAAGGTCAACAGGATACTCCTAGACGGTGGATCAGCAGTTAACATCCTGTCTCTTCGCACAATGAAGGAATTGGGCATCACTACAGATGAACTTTCACATAGCCGCCTAATGATCCAGGGTTAATCAAGGAGGACAAAGAGCCATTGGAGTGATTCGTCTGGAGTTGCTAATGGATGACATGACATCAAGCGCATTGATTCACGTCATTAACGTAAAGACTTCCTACAATATGCTGCTAGGACGACCCTAGCTCCATGAAAATGGCATTGTTCCATCAACCCTTCACCAATGCTTCAAATATTATCGGAATGGTGTTGTAAAAAGAGTGACAACTAACGAGAAACCTTTTACTGAAGCTGAGTCACACTTTGCTGATGCTAAATTCTATTTAGCAAACATCGTGATGAAAGAACTACAACCATTTATTTTTTCTCATCAAGTCAAAACTCTCACAACAACACTGACCACCAAGGCAGTACGAATAATGCTTCCGCGAGTAAAAAGACGGAGGATAACCAGAATTCCAAAAACTAGGATGATGATGAATCGAAAAGGAAGAAAATTACTCCAGTGCTTCGTTATGCTCCAAAGTAAAAAAAAGCGAAGATCCAGGACTGAAAGGCTTAACGCTTCCAATCACTAGCCTGAAAGAAACAAGGATTCTCCGCCACTACAAGGGTTTGTCCGACCTACTCAAGGTCCTAAAGTAGAGCCTGGTGATTTTCCTTCAAAGCGGACCGAAAAAGACTTTGATCCAAATGCCTATAAACTTTTAGCAGTGGCTAGGCATAACTTTAAAAACTCGTCTACTTTGGGAAAGCTCTTACCTGAAGTAACTAGTGAAAAGGTTCATAGTTTGAATTCAACTCAAAAGATGCTTAGACAAAAGGGATACGCTGTCCAGAATCCCAAGGCAGGCCTCGAGTATACCTCAACAGCTCCAGTACATTTTGTTATGAAAAGATCAAATACTCAATACATTACTGTTGATGAAGATGAAAGTGATGGATCAATCTCAAAAAACTCTTCTATCTTCGATTGCTTAGGTGGTACAGATAAAGAAGGGTTAACTTTTCATTTAGAAGATAGACTCTCTGTCTTTGATCATCTAAGTGATGTGAAAGCAAAAGGTTCAATCTTTGATAAAGATAGTGTGCCAATAAGAGAGAAACCATTGGTCTTCAATCGCCTGGGTGATACAAAAGCAAAAAACTCCATTTTTGATCGGTTGGGGGCATCAAATGAAGTTTCTACCAAAGCTAATCCAAAGAAATCCGCTCACAATAGATTGGGAGTGTCACGAAGTGATAATAAGTTGATCTCTAAGCGGCACGAAGAAGCTCTGATTTTGACAGATGACAAAGATATCCAAAGCAAAATACCTTCTCGTATGAAACGACGATCCACTCTAATTGTAGAGTCTGATGAAGTGCTGAAAGTAAGGCGACAAACAGTGGTAGTCACCAGAAGCTATCATGATGAATCTAACAATCCTTTCAAGGAGAAGGAAATTGTTACTTCTTTTCATATCACTGCAAGCACTAACGAAGTTTAAGCGGAGGAAGATGCTGAAGATGCTCCCCTTGTGTTTGAAGAAGGCGTTAAATCCACACTTGACAACCTCAAAGAAATCGATTTGGGTTCACCAGATGACCCAAAACTGATATACATTAGTGCTCTTTTGATGCCAAAGGAAGAAATGTCTTATGTCGAGCTTCTTCATGAGTACAGAGATGTCTTCGCCTGGAGCTATAAAAAAATGCCAGGATTAGATCCTAAGGTAGTTGTTCATCATCTTGTAGTAAAGCATGGGGTTCGACCGATCAAACAAGCTCAACGGCAATTTCGACCAGAACTCATACCCAAAATTGAAGTAGAAGTCAATAAGCTTATTGAGGCAGGATTCATTCGAGAAGTCAAGTACCCAACATGGATTTCGAGCATTGTGCCTGTCAAAAAGAAGAATGGACAAATTCGAGTTTGCATCGACTTCTGAGACCTCAACAATGCATGTCCCAAGGATGACTTCCCACTTCCAATAACTGAGCTCATAGTTGATGCTACCACTGGACATGAAGCTTTATCCTTCATGGATGGCTTTTCAGGTTACAATCAAATTCGTATGGCACCATGAGATGAAGAGTTCACTGCTTTTTGTACACCGAAAGGTATCTACTCTTATAAAGTGACGCATTTTGGATTGAAGAATGCTGGCGCTACTTACCAAAAAGGCAATGCAAAAAATCTTTGATGATATGCTCCACAAGAATGTCGAGTGTTACGTTGATGATTTGGTAGTAAAGATCATAAAGCGAGATCATCATCTTCAAGATCTGAGAAAAACTTTTGAACGATTGCGTCGATACCAACTCAAGATGAATCCCTTAAAGTGTGCATTTGGCGTTACATCTGGAAAGTTTCTTGGTTTCATTGTACGACATCGTGGTATAGAGATCGACCAGACAAAAATTGATGCAATTCTGAAGATGCCTGAGCCTCGAAACATTCACGAGCTTAAAAGTTTACAAGGACGATTAGCTTACCTTCGTCGGTTCATATGAAACTTGGCGGGTCGTTGCCAACCATTCAGTCATCTCATGAAGAAGGGGATTCCTTTCGAATGGGATGAGTCTTGCAGCAATGCTTTCAAAAGTATCAAGACTTATTTGACGAAATCTCCTATTTTGGTTGCTCCTATTCCCGGACGACCACTCATCTTGTATATTGATGCATAAGAACGCTGAATAGGAGCTCTCCTTGCTCAAGAAAATGACAAAGGAAAAGAGAATGCTCTTTACTACTTGAGTAGGATGATGACTCCTAACGAGCTGAATTATTCACCGATTGAGAAGATGTGCTTAGCATTGGTTTTTGCCATTCAAAAGCTACGCCATTATGTTCAAGTGCATTCGGTTTGTTTAATCTCTAAAGCTAACCCTGTTAAATACATCATGAGCAAGCCAGTATTGTCTGATAGATTAGCCAGATGGTCCCTTCTTCTTTAAGAATTTGAAATCATTTACGTGCCTCAAAAGGCTATTAAGGGACAAGCCTTAGCTGACTTCCTAGCTGATCATACCATCCTTGCTGATTGGGAATTATCAGAAGAGTTGCCAGACGAAGATGTACTGTTCATTGAAATACAACCATCGTGGAGGATGTATTTTGATGGAGCAGCTCATCAAGATGGTGCAGGAGCTGGTATAGTATTCATCACGCTAGAAGGAGACGTGTTGCCGTATGCTTTCACTCTCATGCATCGTTGTATAAATAATGAGGCTGAGTACCAAGCTCTAATTCTAGGTTTAGAAATGGCCGTCAACACGAAGCAGTTGCATCTCAAAGTATACGGGGATTCAAAATTGATAATCAAATCCTCAATAATTATGAAGTAAGAAAACCAGAATTGGTGCCTCATCGTAATTACGCAACACGCCTAATTGAATGGCTAGGCTATGTCACTCTAGAGCGCATGCAAAGGAATGAGAATAGGCAGGCCGACGCACTTGCAAAGCTTGCATCAACTCTTTCGTTTCTAGACCAAGAAGCACAAGTACCAGTATGTCAAAGATGGGTAATCCCTCCAATTTTGGATAGAAGAGAAAATGATGAGAGAAACGTCAACGTCATCTCAGTCTTTGAAGTTAAGAAAGAGGATTGGCGACAACCACTTGTTGATTACTTGCAACACGAAAAATTACCTAATGATCCACAGAAAAATCGATGTAAAGCGTCGTGCTCCGCGGTTTATCTACTACAAAGACACGCTTTATCGTCGTTCTTTTGAAGGATTGTTCCTTCGTTGCTTAGGTGAAGTTGAAGAAATGCAAGCCTTAGAAGAAGCTCATTCAGGTATTTGTGGTGCTCATCAATCAGGCCCAAAACTCCATTTTCGAATCAAAAGGATGGGATATTACTGGTCCACCATGGTCAAGGATTGTATGGAGTATGCAAAAAGATGTCAACCTTGTCAATTCCACGCTAACTTCATACATCAACCGCCTGAACCATTTCATCTGACTTTTGCCTCCTGGCCCCCTTTAATGCATGGGGATTAGATGTAGTTGGACCAGTGACAAAATCTTCGGCTGGTCATCTCTACATTCTGGCAGCCACTGATTATTTCTTGAAATGGGCCGAAGCAGTTTCATTAAGAGAAGTGAAAAAAGAAACCGTGGTGGACTTCATCCGCACTCATATCATATTTAGGTATGGTGTGCCGCGCGACATCATCACAGACAATGGAAAATCTTTTTACAATAGCTTGATGAATAAGCTTTGTGAGAAGTTTGGTTTCAAGCAGCACAATTCTTCTATGTATAACGCACCAGCAAATGGTTTGGCAGAAGCATTCAATAAAACCCTTTGTAATTTACTGAAGAAAGTGGTCGCTAAGTCAAAAAGAGATTGGCATGAGAGAATTAGAGAAGCTCTATGGGCATATCGAACTACTCATCGAACATCTACGCAAGCTACTCCTTATGCATTGGTATATGGGGTTGAAGCAGTTCTTCCTCTTGAACAGAAAATTCCACTCTGAGGATTGCTATTCAGGAAGGTCTCACTGATGAAGAAAATGCTCGTCTACGTCTTGAAGAATTGGAAGCACTAGATGAGAAGAGACTAGAAGCACAACAGCGTCTAGAATGTTATCAAGCTCGTCTCTCAAGAGCATTCAACAAGAAAGTTCGTCTTTGGTCTTTTCAGAAAGGAGACTTGGTGCTTGCAGTAAGAAGGCCAATTATCACTACATATCGAACGGGGAATAAATTCACTTCAAAGTGGGACGGGCCATATGCAATTCAAGAAGTTTATTCAAATGGCGCTTACAAGTTGGTTGCCGAAGACGGTTTAAGAGTTGGGCCCATCAATGGCAAATTCTTGAAGTTATACTATCCTTGAGAAGACCAAAATGCTCCTTGACACACGAGCCTAAACTACATGTTACTCATGACCCGCATGAGTTTAAACTGTAAACGGTACCCCGTCTAAAAAAAATTAAAAAAATATATATAAAAAAAACCATGAACTACGGTTGACTTGATCCCATTTTAGGTACGTAGGCAGCTTGAAATTTTATTTCAAGTTCAGTTATTCCAAATATATATATATATATATATATATATATTTTATTATTCTTGACAGAATAAGATAAAATGTCGACTTGATCCTCAATAAAGAAATAAAATGATGAAAAAAAAATAAAATCCATTTATTCATAAATAAAATGTCTAATACATGGTGGAAAATGAAGAAAACAAAATTTAAAAATAATAATATTGAGTGTAACTTTGAAATCAATCAACTCTTGACAATTGAATTCTAGCAACTCTCTCATCTTCTTCAGGCATTCAACATCAGCATACTCTGGACTGGGAAACTTTCAACAGTGGAGATTTCTTCTTTAAGACATAAAACATCAGCCTGCAATTTAGATAACTCTTCTTCTTGTTTGAAAAGCAGGGACCTGGTGTCTTTCATCTCAACATCCAGAACTTCCAACTCCTTCTTCAATTGGGATTCTCTTAAATCAATTTCTACAAGCTTCTTTTAAAGAGCTTGAGTCTCATTAAACTTCTCCCTCTCCTTCACTGTAATACTGGAAAGGCAATTGTTAGCATCCGTTAGCACCGTGTTTGTGACTCTTTAGACATTCTCTTTGCAGAAGAAGATCGAGAAGAGTTGTGCAATCGAACATTCTGAAAAAATCCATCAAGAGAATGTTTCAAAGATGAAAGGTCCACCGCATTGACCTTGTCCATCTCTTTAAGAACCTATTCTGCTTCTTCTTCAATGGCATTAACCTGATCCAAGCGGTAGTTGTCGATTTTTTGAGAAAGTCTACTCCAAAGCAAGGAAATATAAGCACGCTAGCAACTTGAAATCAATTCGTCTCCTCAAAATGTTGAAATAACAGAGCGGGCCGGTTGTCGTGGCATAACAACAATTGATGGAACCTTCTCAGTAACAGGTGAAGTGATCGTCCTTTTAATATCCTGATGTTTGTGAGCAAGTATATCAAAAGAACTTGGCCCATCAACAGAATCATCACTATCCTCAGGAATTCGTTCGCTAGCTTCAATAGGAATGCCAAAGTCTCCCACCTAAAAAGAAAAATATGACAAAATCTTGCATAAATAAAAGATTGTAAAAAAAAAAAAGCTTACATGTTTTTGCAAGTCTTCTAAAGGAGTGGAAGAGCTAGGCACATTGTGGAAAAATTCATCCAAATTAAGATTAATCGCATCTAGCTCGGAAGGTGATCCTCTTTTCTTTGTTCTCTTCCAATGGCGATCATCTTTGCTAGAGCTACCCTCTTCTTCAGGGGGCACCATTGTCCTTCTAGAGTTTTTGACAACTACTGAAGAATGTCTTGGAGTAGAAGTAAGCAATAAAGTCCTGTCTAAAGCTACTGTTACCTTCGTGCTTGTCTTTTCCACATCCCTAGATGGAACTTTATCCATTTCTGCTTCCTTAGAATCTAGAGTTTTCTTAAATTTTGAAGAAGGCAATATAAGCGTTCTCTTTTTCTTCATTTGCGCATCAGGAGAATGAGTAATCTTTGAATGCTTTTCAAAAATCTTGATAATCTCTCGACAAAATGGGCTTGGGCATTTTGTCCACCATTCAACATATTATATGGTGGCGAGGTTGTCATCGGAATGTGACGAAACCACAAATTTGGCGCGATTGCCTAACCTCGTGTAAGATAACCAAAATTGTATAATTTCCTCTAGAGTACCAGTACAGATGGATTTCTTTAGTTTCCAAGAAACATCCTGACAAAAATTAAACTAGCGTGCAAATCTGTGAGGGCTGTAAGGCTCAATAATACGCTCATCACCTAAGCGAAGAGTCAAGTAACTTGAGCAAAGACTAACAATATACTCACTCCAAGAGTTTGAATTTCGCCCGTTGTCTGTCAAAATTATTTGTTTATCTTGACACAAAGATAAGGTTGATAAGCATAACGGGTCAACATTCTTAAAAAATTGGCGAGCTTCCGTAGCATTAAATTGTTTTGCCATCTTTTCTCCTCCACATCTCACCATCCGAGCACTACATTGAGAACGACCATTGGAAAAGTAAGTATCAAAGTACCAAGCTAGCCATCCATAGACATAATGAACAGGGAAGAGAGCACCACACTTGCTTGAATTTGAAGAAGAATAAATTTCACGCAAGCCGCGACATATGCTCACAAGTACCGAAACTGCTAAAGAAAAATTTTCTCCACGAGCCATTCTACTGGCCATCTTGAAAACATCAGGACGAATATGGCCAGCCTTCTTATTGGAAAAGATGAACATACATAGCCAATGGGATAACAGAGCAGCTAAATAAGTTTCTTCCCGTATATTGTCTTCAATAGCCAAGTCATCAAAAGCTCCATTCTCTTCCTTGGACCATTGTACCAGGTTACCAATAAAAGCCGTTGGAATATGGCACAGCTTTGGCTTATTTGGTCTCTTCTTGTATGACCTACGAGGAGGTTCTGCATACCTGAGTGGGCCTCTAAACTAGAATTTTACCCAATCATGGGCAGTAATGTGATGGGCCTCATGCTCACAATAAATCCTGTAGTAGGCAAAAAATAAATGCCGACAACTCACGGGAAGAAGTGAATCACTGCTCTCTATAAGTTCTGCTATACCACTGCTCTCACTCTCATGCATCGTTGTATAATAAATCTGTAGTAGGCAAAAAATCAATACGGACAACTCACGGGAAGAAGTGGATCACTGCTCTCTATAAGTTCTGCTATTTCTGCCGCTGATGGGACGACTTCATCATAAAAAGTATCGCAAATTGGAAAGCCAAAAATTGTACGGATGTCCCATAAAGAGATGGATAGTTCCCCCAGAGAAGTATGGAGAGTATTCGTCAAAGGACACCAAAACTCACAAAACGAGCGAATCAAATTCTCATCGCGATCATATTTGAACAAGGAAGCATAAACTGCATCATATATCTTCGCAGCATTAAGGATATTTCTATTACGACTGATGACATCTTCCAACCACTCCCAATATCTTGGAATATAGGAAATCTCGCTGAAATCAAGTAAAGGGGATTCCCAAGTGGCCTCTCCATTTTTAAGTCGATCACCCAACACTAGAAATTGTTCAGAACCACCATGTTGGGAATGAAGTGAAGACTGCAATAGTAGTGATGCAGAGGAAGTGACAATAGATCCTCGGTGGTCCATCAATTCTTTCGATGGTAAAGAGTACCATTTTTTAAGATGCGGTATATCATCAGAAGAATGCCAATCTGGTGCGAAAATGCCAATAATCAGATCGTATACTGCCATATCTAAAACTATCTTCCCGGGTTCACCTTCTTCATTACCAATAGAAATAAAGCATTGACCATGGATTGAATAATCTCTGAAGGAAACCATCTTCAAGAACGGTGAAAAAGTAACAGAGTCACCAACGGCGGCAGAAGAAACTAAGTCATTGACAGAGTCACTAATAGCGGCAGAAGTACCAAGTCACGAACGGCCGCATAAGTAACTAAGACACCAATAGAGTCACTAATGACGGCTGAAGTATCAAGTCACCAACGACGAAAAAGTAACCAAGTCACCAATGGCGGCAGAAGTAACTAAGTCACCGATAGAGTCACTAATGATGGCTGAAGTATCAAGTCACCAACGGCGGCAAAGTAACTAAGTCACTAACGGCGACAGAAGTAACTAAGACACCGACAGAGTCACTAATGGCGGCTGAAGTACCAAGTCACCAACAGCGACAAAGTAACCAAGTCACCAACGGCGGCAGAAGTAATTAAGTCACCGGCATAGTCACAAATGACGGCTGAAGTATCAAGTCACCAACGGCGGCAAAGTAACCAAGCCACCGACAGAGTCACTAATGGCGGCTGAAGTACCAAGTCACCAACGGCGGCTGAAGTACCAAGTCACCAACGGCGGTAGAAGTAACTAAGTCATCGACAAAGTCACTAATGGCGGCAGAAGTACCAAGTCACCAGCGGCGGCAAAGTAACCAAGTCACCAACGGCAGGAGAAGTAACTAAGTCACTGACAGAGTCACTAATGGCTGCAGAAGTACCAAGTCACCAACGGCAGCAAAGTAATCAAGTCACCAACGGCGGCAGAAGTAACTAAGTCATCGAGCGAGTCACTAATGGCGGCAGAAGTACCAAGTCACCAACGGCGGCAGCAGAAGTAACAAGTCACCATCGACGGCGGCAGAAGTAACAACGCTCCATCATTGGGCAAAGTAATTGCTTTCAAAAGAGGTCTTGTTCCTGTTCATGAAAAAATAAATGGAGGAGAAAATTTGTTAGCAAAAGAAAAAAAAAACCGAAGAATGATTGCCAAAACAAAAAAAAAAACTTGTCAGCAAAAAAAAAAGAAAGAGTTTGTTAAAAAGGTGGGGGGGGGGGGGGGGGGGGTTGTTAGCAAAAAAAAATTGTTACCACAAAAAAAATTAAAGTTTGTTAGTGCAAAAAAAAAAGTTTGTTAGCAAAAAAAATAGCGCGGGGTTTGTTAGCACAAAAAAAATGTTTGTTAGCACAAAAAAAAAGGGAAGAAAGAAAAAGACGAGGAGGTAGTTTAATTCCAACTTAAGAATGAAGGGGAAGCTGTGAGACCCTGACCCATTTTCTTTTTCGGCATTTTCGGACGCACGTTATGTGTTTTCGTTGCAGCATGTTTTATATGCTTTTGATGCATGTTTGAGGGTAGAGATGCATGTGGAGAAGGTTTTGGGGGCCGTATGGTGTTACGGCGTGAATTACAAAAATTCAAAAAAAAATATTTTGGAGACCTATAAATATCTGGAGTTAGATATTTTCATAAAGATATTTTTCAAAACTTCTCCAGTAAGTTTTTTGTTTTCTCTTTGCCTTCTCTCTAAGTTCTCGGGGGTCCAGGGCTCGATTTTCAACAATTCACCAGCGGATCCTTGTTTTTAGCACGGTGGGCTACGTAACCATCCAGTCAGATTTCAATTCTGGCGAAGCTCGATTTTGCACGTGGTTTGAGGTGGTTCGAGGTGTCGAGTTTTAAACTCACCGAGGTAGGATTCTAGACCCTACTGCTGTATAAGGGTGCTATGGATAAACGTCAGTGTTTTTAATGGGTAGATTGCTGCAGATCTGCGTTTGTTTTAAGTTGGATTTTTGGGTTTAAAACCTTGTTTCAGCGATTTCGGTGGATGGAATCGGGTATCGGGAGTTTCTTTTGAGGTCCTGGTGTTAGGCCCAGGCGTGTGGATGTTCACGGGTGTTGATTTGGAGTTTGGAGGGCTGAACCCGTAGCTTAAAAAACAGTTTTCGCCGCTGTTCGGTCGACTGAACCATGAGGTTCGGTCGACTGAACCGAGGGGTTCGGTCGATTGAACCGTGTGTTTTAGCGTTTTGTGGTTTTCCAATAGGGTGTTCGGTCGACTAGAGGTGGGGTTCGGTGGACTGAAGTTATGGGCTGTTGGTTTGTGATTTTTGGTTGATTTCTTGGTTTCTGATTGGTGTCCTTTGGTATTCAATTGATTAATTTATGGGAATTACTTGATTTAAATACCTGTGGATTCCTTTTGGGGTCTGGTTGGTTGTGTGGTGGTTTTGGGGGTCGTGCCGTGACCTCGGGTGTGCATTTGAGTGTTGCCCTCGTGGGTGACGTGCATGGAGATACGACTTGTTGATGCACGGTTAGGTGCGTGGTTTGATGTTGGGTTTGTGTTGGCACGGGTGAGCGTCGTGGGTCAGTGATGGCCGTGTTGGGCGTGTTTGGGCCAGTGGTGGTCGTGTGTGTTGTCCCCGTGAGTGGATGTCGGTTTTGACGGGTGGTGTCGTGATGTGGTTTTATATGGTTATGTGCATATTTATAACTGTTTATTTATGTACAGAATATGTAAGTGAATTACATAAGGTGATATCGTTATGTGTAACGTGGTTTATGCTTTAAAACTTAGAGTTTTATAGGCATGTGACGTGGTTTATAGAACGTCGTATTGATACATGGTTATATGCTTTAACTCCTGGTTTAGGTTTGCATATGTGTATGAGATGGATTAGATGAATCTGTGATCTAGTAGATGTAAACCCTGGTTGATGATGCACGTGTGCGTGTGTGGGTGTATGAGGCAGGCTGCGAAAGCCACTGTATGAGGTAGGCTGCGAAAGCCGGTGTATGTGGATTACATTAGTTGGGGCTGCGGTCCTACGGTGAAAGTCCATGAAAATATCTGTTGCATGGGTTGCGTGCGTTGTGTGGGTTGCACGAGTTGTGTGCGTTGCATAGATAGGGGCTGCAGTCCTTCGATGAAAGTTCGAGAATATTCGTGGATTGCATGTACTGCGTTTGGGACGGATAGACCAATTTTCTTAAATTGTATTATCGGCCTACGATAGTCAAAATACTGTATTAACGGCCTGCGGGAGTCGTAATACTGGAATCATTTTCAAGGCTCTGATGAGTCGAAAAATGGTTTTTATCCTCGCTTTCCCTTGCATGTGAAAAATGGTTTTGTGAGACCCCGAACCTTGTTAATTTTGATATCTATAAATGTTGACGTGATTTTCCTTCATGTTATATATCATCGATGCTTGGTTTATGTTTTGGGTTGTAGAACATCATGTATAGATGTGTTTTAAGCTTTTTCGGACCTTGTTTAGGTTTGTTTGGGTTGGCCTTAGAACACCAAAATCGAGACAAAAATAGTAGGCTGTTCGGTCGACTGAACTCAAGGGTTCGGTCGATTGAACTGTGGCGGTTTGTGTTTCTCGAGGCACTTCAGTCGACTGAAGTGCTCTCTTCAGTCGACTAAACTGTATTTTTGGCGTGCCTATATGTATTCCAGCCCCTGGAATGTTTGGAGAAAAGCTTCTTTCTTCATTTCATCTGCCTTATCTTTACATTTTTGACCCGTCCGAGCATAGTTTTCGACAATCAGCTTGTGGATCCCTCCTATTCACGTTGCTAGCTTTGCGCTCATCCAGTTTGATTCTCGTTCTGACGAGACCCAGTTTTTGAGGCGTCGGGTTTTGACCCAACGAGGTAGGAATCTAGACCCTGCTACTGTATTAGGGTGTTACATGTAATTATATGCTTTTTCACCGATAGAAAATACATGAAACGTCATATCTATATGCAAGCCTTGGTTTTTTGGGTAAAAAGCATGTTTTTCGCTTTTTTTGGTTTAGTACATCATATGACATGTGATTTTATGGTTTTCAAAGGGTGTTCTTGAAAATGGTGGTTTTTGTTGGAAAACGGAGGATTTTGATGGAAATCTCAACATTTTATGTCTTAGAGGTTTGGAGCTCGCCTTCGGGGTTGAGTCTCAGATTTTGAAACATCTTGTCGAAAATGAAATAAAACATTTTGAAAATGTTTTGTGTGATCTCCTTGTTGAAGGATGGATCTAAATACTTGTATAATGTATTTTGGGGAAAAAGGTTTTGTAGTTGAGCTACAGTTCTCTGTTTAAAAAATTATCTAGATATACTAGGATGACGTGTATTTGGCACGAGTTGCCCTCGGTGTAAGTCCGAAAACGCGCACAGCGTAGGTACTCAGGTCCTTCAGACTAGTCCACGTAAATTGAGACGGGTGGGTGCTCATCTCCCTCGGGGTCATAACCTGTAAATTGAGTGGTTACGTTCATGGTGCTCCGTATAGAACCTATGTGTATCTAGGCGATCCCACGATATCTGAGGGTTAGATACTGGATAGGGGTCTATAGTTGCTACCTCTATCCTCTTGTGATTAAACCAGTACATAGGATCTTACTCTTCTTATTCCGGGATGGTACATTCCGCGAGGGAACATTGTTTTGATTACTGTTTTTCCTTAACTATGTTGGTTTACTTGCATTATTTGCAAATTCATGGGTTTAAGGATGGAAACATGGTTTTATGATGATAAAACCATTTGGGAGGCTTGTGATGGCCTGAAGGGAAAACTTGTGGGTTTTTGGATATTATACAGGATGTTTACTACTTATGAGAGATGCATATTGGATTTTCTTGTGATTTCAACAGGTGGATTTAAATGTATGATAACCTATTTTCTGTAAAACTGGTGTTTGGAGAATTTTCACGTGACCCTGGGTTTTGGGGTGTGACAAATTGGTATCAGAGCTCTGGGTTCGAATACTTAAGAGCCATGGGAAAAGGGGTTTATCACATGGTGAGGTTGATTGTATATGTTTGCTTGAATGTGTTTAAATGTTGGTTTATAACATGTTAATAGCTTTCTGAGCATGATAATTGTGTATATGTGGCTATGGAGTTGGAATCTGAGGATTGATAAGTTTTGTCTTCGGGCATTTGGTTAAACATATTTGGAAGCCAAGTTAGAAACGCGTTTGGCCGACGTGTTTTCTAGCAAGGAATCTGAATAGGTTATCCAAATGGAC